>ML426389.1:162910-248909 GCA_005239525.1 Nicotiana knightiana | reverse complement strand
ATATATATATATATATATATATATATATATATCTGCTCTGCCGTAGTAGGATCGCTCATAGGGTCTCGGCCATATTAGGCTCTGTATCTCGACCAACTAGGCTCGCTCATAGGCGCTCGGCCGCAGTAGGTTCGATATATAACTTACCATCTGATCAGAGGTTTCCCAATAGGGGCTTGCCCATCGATTATAGCTCGATTGTTATAAAAATACTATAATACTGTATATATAGACTCTCTTCTCTCTTGACCGGAAGGAAATACTCAATTGGATATGAAATCTTGATAATGATAATAATGTAACTTACAAAACTAGGAAAATATACGTAAATTCCGGGATATGAATTTTTCTTTATGCCTCGTTATCAAACTCATGTAATTATGGGGTCATATCAAAATAAAGGAAGGGCTTAGCCTTAACATATCCGGAGTAGGGAAAAATCCGTATAATATTCTTGAAAAAGGTTACACCATACTCCTTTAGAATCGCAAAATTATACGTTGCTACTGTGCCCACAAATCTTGTTGGTTGAAGAAATCACTTGTAGCATTAGAAATGAAGAAATCTTTCTTCATGTCTGGTTGCAGTGCTTACTTAATGGCTAACATTTTGGATTACAAGAATGTTAATATCTTTGGTTGTAGGAACTTTGTAGGAAAATTCTTTGCTATGGTACCAAACCTCCTATCTAATTGTAGTCTTTAAAACGTTAGAAAAATGAAGTAGTGATCCATTTGATTAAAATATTAATTTTTTTAGAAATGAAGTAGTGTATATCTGACACATTAGCTGCCACCTAGGGTTATATAATTACTTAGTCATATGTAGAAATAGTGGGTTACTGCCAAGTTTAGGGGGGTGGTCTTATCTGATAACTTGTTACTTAATTAGATAATGTATCGTTACCCGGTAACTAACTCATTACTCGCATAATTAATTATTGTCTTAAATTACTTAAAATTTTACTTACTTTTAATACACTCTGTATATCCTACTATCATGGTCATGTGGTACCTTGTAAGGTACTAGTCCATAAATATCGGGTATTAACGCTTGGCCTCAATTTTATCCCAACATGCCAAACTTGGACGAAAATTCATGTTCTTTGACTTGATTCCCCTTTCACCTTCACGAATTTACTCACCAGTTGTTTGAAATAGCATAATCCTTATAATATCCAAATAATCTTTTGCTTGGACTGATGTCAATTACTTTACGACAAATTCAACGTACAATACTACAGGGTGCAATATCGTCGTAATTTAATACTGTAAAACGTAACATCATCGTAATGTAGTACTGCAAGGCGTAACATCATCATAATATAATACTACGGGACGTAACATCGATGTAATATTGCGGGGCGTAACATTTTATTTTTGATGGTAGGGATATATTGATTACTAATTAGGTCTTTTAAATTATCCGGGAGTTCAAAAGGTATTTTCGGAAGATTTATTGAGTTCCTGGAAATATATAGGGATAATGTGGATGATTGGTCATTAAAGGGTAGGGGACCTTCAATTGATTATCTAAGTATCAAGTTGGCGCCTAACCAAGGTTCTGTCCAAAATTTAATGTGGCTTCTATTTGCAATATGCCACTTTATGTCCTTTCGACAGGAAGCCCGCCCTTGTTTGATGACTTTCCAATTTGAGGAGATATTAGTAAAGGTATTATTCCTTAAGTATTTTTATATGAGGATTGAAACCCAATGGGATGAAGGGGATTGTAACAATCTCCAAGCTAGAGAACCAAGTAAGACATTATTTTTATCTGAAAGATTATGGATTCCCAATCCACCACAGTCTTTTGTTAATTGGATGGTTTCCCATAAAATTAGGTGTAGCTTATGTTTCTGAGATGTGGTTCCACAAAGAAAGTTTCTTTGATAGCGTTCAAGTTTATTAGTAATATTAGTAGGTAATCTGGTCAGTTGCATTACATGGTTTGGTAAGCAGTTTAGGATAGCTTTTATTAAGGTTGTTCATCCCGCCATTGTTAACAAATTTATTTTTCATCCCGCTAATTTATTTTTGTAATTATCTTTTGGTAAAAATAGGATATCCAAGATATTTGCCGAGAATTGACCCCTCAGTCCTATGGAATGAACGGATCACACTTTCTCTATCCGCTGTGGATGTGTTTTTAGAGATTTTTTTTTTTTGATTTGGTATAATTTATAGTTAAGCCTGAAACCTTAGTACACGAGTTGACTATGTCAATTATTGAATTGATGCTCTTTGTGGTCATTTTAGAGGTTAAAGGAATGTCATTAGCAAAGATGGGTGAGAGGTTTGTGGGCCTTGTCTAGATAATTTGATGGGGTGCCACTTTTAGTAATCTACTTCAACATATATTTTTCGTGAGAGCGTTTTCATACAAAGTATGAAAATATAGGGTGATAGGGGGTCCCCTTGACGAATGCCTCTTGAAGGTGAGAAGAAAAGGGTAGGTTGTCCATTAATTAGAATGGAGATGGAAGAGGTAGTTATGCAAGACATTCTTAATTTAATCAACTTAGGTGGGAAATTGAAGTAGTGGAGGGTGTCATGTACGAATCCCCATTCAATTTAGTCAAAAACTTTTTCTAGATCTAATTTGAGTAGAAAAGAAGCCTGAGCAGCTTTTTTCTTCTGAAATGATGCGCAATCTCTTGTACTATAATTTCATTATCAGTTGCTCTTCGATTAGGCAAGAAAGCTAATTGTTCCGGGCTAATGAGACTAAGTAAAATTGGTTTGATACGGTGGACTATGATTTTGGTAATTAACTTATAAAGAGTGTTACAAAACTTATTGGTCGATATTGAGTGATGAGGGTAGGTTGTTGTGTTTTAGGGATAAGGCAAAGGTAAGTTTTATTAATTTCTAGGGGATTTGTTGTGTGTTAAAACCCTCCTCACAAAAAGATGTGACTGAGGAGTTCACTTGAGTCCGGTAATTTTGAAAGAAGTATGGATGTAATCCATCAAGTCCAGATGCTTTAAAGGGTTGGAAGGACTTAAGGGCATTAGTGATTTCTATTGGTGCAATGGAGGAGTTCAACTTTGAATAGTCATGAGTATTGATGGTATTGGAACGAGCTTTAAAAATAGAATTTGTGTGGTAGGTGTGACTAGTAGTGAATAAGTTGTGATAATAGCCTTCTATTGTGGTGTTAATTTTTTTTTTGATTTAATGTTCAGTTACCCACTGAGTGTTTAAGAGCAGTAATACGGTTACGTCTACACCATTGTAAAGTAGTTAAATGGAAAAATTTTGTGTTGGCATCTCCATCTTGTAACCAATTTACTCTTGATTTTAATTTCCAAATTTCCTCTTCAATTTTTAGTAGGTCATTCTATTGGGTGATTAGGTTGGTTTCTAGATTTTGTAGAAACCGGCTAGTTGTTTATTTGGGTGAATTTTGGATCCCTTGTATTCTAGCGAGAATAATTTTTTTTCTTTTGAAATATATTACCAAATGTGGTTCTATTCAGATCTTGAATATGATTTGTAAGATCTTTGATAGCTATAAGTATAGGTTTATTCAGTGTCCAATTGTGAGTAATTATGGAAGGAAATTGATGGTGAGTTGTCCAGATTGTTTCAAAATGAAAAAAAAAATCATTAGGAACTTTATGTTTTTTAATATTTAGTAACAACGGACTATGGTCGGAGTGTGTTCTTGGTAGATATTGGACTGAGGCTTCGTGGAATATATTTAGCCATTCATAATTTACTAAACATCTATCTAAATCTTTATAATATACGATGTGAGAATTGTTTATTACTGGACCATGTATATCAACTACCTATATGTCCAAGATCTACTAGATTACAATAGTTAAGGCAGTGAACAAAGTTATCACTCTTTCTATTATTTATCTGTAAACCACCATATTTTCTGTAGATTTTATTATTTTATTAAAATCACCTCCTATTAACCAAGGTAATCTAATTTGATCGTGTAAAGTTCGTAGGTTATCCCATAAAACAGTACGTGCATGTAGATCATTTTTTGCATAAATGATAGATAATAACCAAGATTTAGGGTTTAGGTGTACCTGGACAATGAAATGGATTTCTTGACTTGTGGCTGCTACTTGATCCAGCTTAATTTCATCATCCTTCCAAAGTAAGGCAATTCCCCTAGAAATTCCTTTAGCAAGTGATTGAGCCAATTTTGAAAACCCAAACTCAGAATTAGGTGTTTCATGGTCTTGCATGTGTGTTTCCAGTAATGCTACTAGAGCTGGTTTATGATAGTTGAGCATGGAACGAAAGTTGTGTTTGAACTCCGATGACCCTCTAAAATTCCAAATGACAAACTGCATGGATGATTATTGAATGGACTGGGTGGAATCTTCCTCTCCATTGTTGAGGATCTGTTCATCAGTGTTGTAATTAACAGTATTGCAAATTTTACCACATCTGGATTTCTTGTTGGATGGATGTTGAGTGAGGCACTTAGTAGTTCTGGAGGACAGGCGATTATAACTTTTCTTCCGTACTATTCTTTTAGGTTGAAAGTTTTGTTCCCATTGAGATAGGACAATATGGGGAGTGTTTGTCGTATCTTTGCCGTGGTGGATTCCCCTTCCAGCTGAGCTATTTCGTCGAGTTCGTATGGAGGTGGACTTGGTTGATGAAGTGGACTCCTTGGAGGAGTGAGTGGGTTGTATGGTGAGGCTTGTGCATGGAGTGGTATTATGGGTGCTATGGATGAGCGGTGCTGGATCCAAGGTACACAGGTTTTAGGTAGTTGTTGTGTTGGATACAAGGGGAGCTCTAGGGTGTTCACTTGTGGTGATGGAGGAACTATCATGGATAGAGGAGTTGGAAATGGTAGTGTCATGTGTTGTTGTTGGTTGAAAGCTGGCAGGGGGTGCATGGCCCATAGGAATTGGTTGTAAAGTTTCACCCCCATGTGCATCCCCTCTATGACTATATGTGCTATGTCCGCCGGATTTTGTATCATTACTATCATGTCCTGGTTGTCGATTTTCCATAGTGAAGGTCAATGCATGCTCTTGCAGGCTCATCTCGAGCCAGGACTGGTGGTATGTTTGTATTGGTGTCTATTTTATGTAGATGGGTGTGGGTTGTGGAGGGTGTTCTTGTGGTGGTTGCATGGCTATTGTATTGAGGAATATGGGGTGTTGGAGAAGGTTTGTGTTTGTGAAGGAGATGGTTCTCCTGTGATGGAAGTTGTGGTGTGATCAGTTCATTTGGAGAAGGTATGTGTGTGATGGAAGGGTTGTTTGATAGTAGCAGTTAATGAAAATGTTTCAGTGTGTTCTTGGTTTTGAGAGGGTAAGGGAGACGGTTGATTTGATATGGGTGATGAAGATGTAGTTTCGTGTGTTTCACGGGCACGTGAAAGGGAGTTTGGGGTTGCTTGTTTTGGGTAATGGGCTTGCCTGTCATTGGTTTTGTGATTTGGGTAGGTAGTGTAGGCATCGGTCCTGAGGGGGTGTAAATTACTTTGGGTTATACGGGAAGGGGTAGTGTAACGACCCTACCGGTCGTTTTGCATTATCGGACCCCGTTCCCCAAAATGAAACTTCCCATAGCGGCTTATTATGAATTATGACTTTCTAGGACTGGTGGTTCGAGATTCGGAAGTGTTTAGAGTGCTATAGGAACACTTGGTTCCTTAAGTTTGGCTTTTAAGACCAAGTTTGACTTCGGTCAATATTTTCAGTAAACGATCTGTGAATCGAGTTTCGACGGTTCCGTTAGCTTCGTATGATGATTTCAGACTTGGGCGTATGTTTGGAATGAGTTTTGGATGACCCGGAAGCGTTTTGGCGCCCAATATTGAAATAAGAGTTCCTTAGGTTCCTATTGTGTTTTGGGACGTGTTTTTTAGTTATCGAGGTCCAGACAAAATTTTGAGATTGGGAATAGTTTTGTTATGTCATTTATGACTTGCCTGGAAAATTTGGTGTCATTCCGAGTAGTATAGGTCGGTTCGGCGTGTTATTAGCGAAGTCAGGAAAACTTAAAGTTCCTAAGTTTGGTTCTAGGGGTTTTAAGGTGTGATTTTGAGTTTTAGTGTTGTTTTGGTTTTTCCGAAGGCTCGAGCGAGTCCGTATTATGAGTTGGGACTTGTTGGTATATTTGGACGGGGGCTCGGGTGGGCCCAGGTGCTCCCGGACACCACACGAGGCCAAAAATCAGCTGAAATAGCTGCTGGTGCACCTGTTCTGGTGTGACCGCAGGTGTGGTTGCCAAGTCGCGAGTGCGGGACCGCTCCTACGGTCCCAGTGTCGCAGGTGCGACACCCAGCAGGTAGCCCATTTCTCGCAGGTGCGGACAAAGTTTCGCAAGAGTAGAGGCACAGGTGCGGCCTCCTCTCCGCAGGTGCGGGCCCAGGCTTCCTCGTCCATTTTCGCAGGTGCGAGCCTTTGCTCGCAGGTTCAAGACCGCATATGCGGTCCTTGACCTACAGGTACGGAACCACTGTTAGGCAGTATGTTTCTTAAATATGGGATTCTTCCTTATTTTCTTCATTCTTTCCTCCATTAAAACATTTTGAGAGCTTGGGAAAAGGGGCTCCACGACCCAACCACTTTGAGCTTCGAGTCCTCGGGTGTAGAGTTTGGATTTTCGGGCGCGTTCTTAGTCTGGGAAGTAGATTCGACACTAGGTGAGTTTCCTTTCTAACCTTGTAAGGTGTAACCGTCCCCCTAGGTGAATTAAATGCTATAGTGATAATTGTGGTGGCTACGTACGTACAAAGTGACAAGAGTCCATACGTAGCGGCTATTACTATTATGTACGGGTAGTTAGGCTCACATCATGCTTTGTGTTTTACTTGATATGAACTATATGCGTGATAAATTAAATGTTACATGCGGCTTATTTCCGCGTGGTCATGGAATTCGAGAAAACTTGTAAGGAATTGATCACTGAAAAGTATATTAAAAGGGAATAATGTGTGTGCATGTGACCGCTTCGCAATTTACATTCCGGGAGCGGAGTGTGATTTCCCCCACTCTTATGGGACCGGGTCGTACGCCATAGCGGATTGAGAGATGCACTTTTGGTTCGGGCCGTTCGATCCTCGGCAGTGCATAGAGAGGATTACTTTATGGCAGAGATGCACTTTTGGTTCGGGCCGTTCGATCCTCGGCAGTGCATAGAGAGGATTACTTTATGGCAGAGATGCACTTTTGGTTCGGGCCGTTCGATCCTCGGCAGTGCATAGAGAGGATTACTTTATGGCAGAGATGCACTTTTGGTTCGGGCCGTTCGATCCTCGGCAGTGCATATATGTGAGTACTTTATGGGAAGGTGCACTTATGGTTCGGGTCGTTCGACCCTCAGCAGTGCACGGGCATGACTACCTTATGACTCCGGCCAGTTGTCCTAACCCTACATGCACATGATTTATTTGTTACTAAATTCATGGTCATATATTTGACAGATATTTGGGGGAAGGTGAAGTAGTAATTGTTTTATTCATTCCCAGTACTTCCTTGGATTTCAGTGCCTTATATATATTTATTGCTTCACTGCCTTTACATGCCAACCGTTTTTATCATATTCTGTTAAATTATATTGTTGGACCTTAGTGAGTGTCATGTCGATCTCTCGTCACTACCTCTTCGAGGTTAGGCGGGATACTCACTGGGTACATATATATTTATGTACTCATGCTACGCTTCTGTAGTTAATTGTACAGGTTCTGAGGCTGGTGCATCTGGTTGTCGGACCAGAGTTTGACTTTGATATTAGACGGGCCTGACTTCACGGTGAGCTGCTTTTCTCCTGGCGATCTCCGGCAGCACCATGGGGTTTCTTTTGCTTATTTCTCGTCTATTTCCTTCATACTGCGGGACTGTATATTATATCTTTTGTATATTCTATTAGTATGCCCGTAGGACTTGTGACACCACTTCTTGGCACAAACGTGATAGTTATTACGGATATCGGGTTTGTATATATATTGGCTCACGCCTCTTCATGACAGCTTTTGGATTAAAAATTGGCTAATTATCCTTGTCGATTCATATTTTAAGTTTTAAAAATTTAGTATATGTTGAAATGTTTAATCTGATAAGAAATAACCCTTAGTAAATTGAGTGTTGGCTTGCTTGACCCCGTTGTTGGGCGCCATCACGACCTAAGATAGGATTTTGGGACATGACAACATGGTATCAGAGCGCTAGGTTCACGTATGTCTCACAAGTCAAGGGTGAACCCAGTAGAGTCTTGCAGATCGGTACGGCGACGTCTATACTAATCTTCAGGAGGCTATGGGGTGTTAGGAAACCTCTCTTTGTTCTTACTCTGTCGTGCAGTCGATGATTTACTAAATTCATTCTTATATTCTCTCACAGGTGGTGAAGACGCGTGCATCTGATGTTCCAGACCCCGGAAGGGCCACTACCCCCATTGTCCGAGGCTAGGGCAGAGGCCAGGAGAGGGCACCGAACCGAGGTAGGGGACGAGGGTGTCCCAGAGCTATTCCGGTTCCACCACCAGAGGACACTATTATAGAGGATCAGGACGAGGTGTCTCCAGCAGACTTCATGACGGCTCCAGGCTTCCAGGCAATCATGGGTCGTACGATGAGATTTATGGACACCATGTCCCAGGCTGGTTTATTTCCAGCAGATCCTGCCACTTCTCAGGCGGGAGGGGGAGTCCAAACCCCCACTGCCCAGGCTGCAGTCCAGACAGCAGCATTACATCATACCCCGGGTACACTGCCCGTGGGTGGGGTCCAGCTTGTTGCAACAGCACCTGAGCCCAGACCAGTTGCGGACGGCGATCCGCAGAAGTTATTGGATAGATGGACTCGATTGCACCCTCCAGTCTTTGGGGGTGAGTGAGGCGAGGATGCCCATGATTTTGTGGATAGGTGCAGAGACAGACTGCAGAACATGGGGATACTAGAGTCCCATGGATTTTACTACCTTTCAGTTGGAGGGCAGAGCTCGTAGGTGGTGGCAGTCTTATATTCTTAGCAGGCCAGCAGATTCTCCTCCTATCACTTGGGAGCAGTTCACATAGATGTTTCTAGATAGATATATCCCACCTTCTAAGAGGGAAGAGTTATGGTATCAGTTTGAGCGGCTAGAGCAGGGACAGGTCAGTGACAGATTTGGAGGCACTAATTGTATGGAGTGTCCTGTCAGGTTTATACAGACCACTGTAGCTTGCAACACTTGTTCAAGAAGAGAGATCTTAATTTGAGGCAGCGCAGATGGCTTGAGTTGTTGAAGGATTATGATATCACCATTCTATATCATCCGAGCAAGGCAAATGTGGTAGTGGATGCTCTGAGCAGGAAGGCAGAGAGTATGGGTAGCTTGGCTTATATTGCAGCAGAGGAGAGACCTCTAGCCTTAAACATTCAGTCCTTGGCTAATCGCCTGGTGAGATTAGACCTTTCAGATCCTCGTCGAGTTCTTGCATATGTGGTTGCTCGGTCTTCGTTATTGGGGGAGATTAAGGCTCGGCAGTATGATGATCCGTGTTTGGCAGAGCTCCGGGAGACAGTGGTTCAGGGTAGGTCCAAGGAGGTTACTATTGGCGAGGATAGTGTTCTGAGACTTCAGGACCACTTATGTGTTCCTAATGTTGATGGCCTGAGGGAGAGGATTCTAGAGGCGGCACACAGTTCTCGGTATTCTGTTCATCTTGGTGCTACGAAGATGTATCGTGATTTGAAGCAGCATTATTGGTGGAGGTGGATGAAGAGGGACATCGTGGAGTATGTGACTAGGTGTCTTAATTGCCAGCAGGTAAAGTATGAGCACCAGAGGCTAGGAGGCCTACTTCAGCAGATGCCCATTCCTGAGTGGAAATGGGAGCGCATCAGTATGGACTTCGTGGTTGGGTTGCCTCGGACTTTGAGGAAGGTTGACACAGTTTGGGTCATTATGGATAGATTGACCAAGTCAGCGCATTTCATTCCAGTAGCTACTACTTATACTTCTGAGAGGTTAGCCCTGATCTACATTCAGGAGATAGTCCGGTTGCACGGTGTGCCGGTGTCCATTATATCAGATCGAGGTCCTCAGTTCACCTCACACTTCTGGAGAGCATTGTATAGTGAGATGGGCACCCAGATAGATCTCAGCACAGCGTTTCACCCTTAGACTGATGGCCAGTCGGAGCGCACAGTTTAGATATTGGAGGACATGCTCAGGGCATGCGTGATTGACTTCGGGGGGTCAGTGGGACCAGTTCTTGCCTTTGGCCAACTTTTCTTATAATAATAGTTACCAGTCCAGCATCGAGATGGCCCCATTTGAGGCTTTGTATGGTCGGCGATGTCGTTCCCCTATCGGGTGGTTTGAGACTGGTGAGGCTAAGCTATATGGTACCGACCTGGTGAGGGATGCTTTGGAGAGGGTGAAGTTGATTCAGGAGAGGCTCTGCATAGCACAGTCCAGATAGAAGAGTTACGCGGATCAGAGGGCGTGTGATATATCATTTATGGAGGGAGACAAGGTTCTGTTGAAAGTCTCGCCTATGAAGGTTATCATGAGGTTTGGGATGAAGGTCAAGCTGAGCTTGAGGTTTATAGGTCCCTTCAAGGTGTTGAGGCAAGTTGGGGAGGATGCTTATGAGATAGCCTTACCTCCCCATTTATCAGGAGTTCATCCGTTCTTTCATGTATATATGCTCCGAAGGTACCACGCCGACATCTCTCAAGTGGTTGATTTCAGCACTATTCAGCTGGATGAGAGGTTGGGTTACGAGGAGGAGCCAGTTGCTATTATTGATAGACATGAGTGCTAGTTGAGGTCCAAGAGAGTTTTTGCGGTGAAGGTCCAGTGGAGGGTCCAACCAGTCGAGGAAGCGACTTGGGAATCCGAGGAGGACATGCGGAGCAGATATCCGCACTTATTCAGCACTTCATGTATGATTCTAAACCCGTTCGACGACAAACGTTTGTTTAAGAGATGGAGAATGTAATGACCCTACCGGTCGTTTTGCGTTATCAGACTCTGTTCCCCAAAATGAAACTTCCCATAGCGGCTTATTATGACTTATGACTTGCGGGGACTGGTGGTTCGGGATTCGGAAGTATTTAGAGTTCTATAGGAACACTTGGTTCCTTAAGGTTGACCTTTAAGGCCAAGTTTGACTTTGGTCAATATTTTCAGTAAATGACCTCGGTATCCATTTTTGACGGTTCCGGTAGCTTCGTATGATGATTTCAGACTTGGGCATATGTTCGGAATGGGTTTTGGATGACCCGGGAGCGTTTTGGCGCCCAATATTGAAATAAGAGTTCCTTAGGTTCCTATTGTGGTTTGGGATGTGTTTTTGAGTTATCGAGGTCCGAATGGAATTTTGAGACTGGGAATAGTTCCGTTATGTCATTTATGAGATGCCTGCAAAATCTGGTGTCATTCCGAGTAGTATAGGTCAGTTCGGCGCATTGTTAGCGAAGCTAGGAAAACTTAAAGTTCCTAAGTTTTGTTATAGGGGTTTTGAAGTGTGATTTTGAGTTTTAGCATTGTTTTGGGTGTTCCGAAGGCTCGAGCGAGTCCGTATTATGAGTTGGGACTTGTTGGTATATTTGGACGGGGGCTCGGGTGGGCCCAGGTGTCTCCCGGACACCACACGAGGCCAAAAACCAGCAGAAATAGTTGTTGGTGCACCTGTTCTGGTGTGACCGCAGGTGCGGTTGCCCAATTGCAGTTGTGGGACCGCTCCTGCGGTCCCAGCCTCGTAGGTGCGCCCTCTAGTGGGTAGCCCATTTCTCGCAGGTGCGGACAAAGTTCCCCAGGAGCGGAGACGTAGGTGCCGCCTCATCTCCGCAGGTACGGGCCTACGCTTCCTCGTCCATTTCCTCAGGTGCGAGCCTTTGCTCGCAGGTGTGGTCCTTGAGCCGCAAGTGCAGAACCACTGTCAGGCAGTGTGTTTCTTAAATACAGGATTCTTCATTATTTTCTTCATTCCTTTCTCCATTAACACACTTTGAGTGCTTGGGAAAGGGGCTCCACAACCCAACCACTGTGAGTTTTGAGTCCTCGGGTGTAGAGTTTGGATTTTCGGGCGCGTTCTTGGTCCGGGAAGTAGATTCGACACGAGGTGAGTCTCCTTTCTAACCTTTTAAGGGGGAACTGTCCCCCTATGTGAATTAAATGATATATGTGATAATTGTGGGGTCTACATACATACAAAGTGATGAGAGTCCGTACGTAGCGGCTATTACTATTATGTTCGGGTATTTAGGCCCATATCATGCCTTGTGTTTTACTTAATATGAACTATAGGCTTAATAAATTAAATGTTACATGCGGCTTATTTCCCTGAGGTCATGGAATTCGAGAAAACTTTTAAGGAATTGTTCACTGAAAAATAAATTAAAAAGGAATAATGTGTGTGCATGTGACCGCTTCGCAATTTACATTCCGTGAGCGGAGTGTGATTTCCCCCACTCTTATGGGAACGGGCTGTACGCCACGGCGGATTGAGAGATGCACTTTTGGTTCGGGCCATTCGATCCTCGGCAGTTCATAGAGAGGATTACTTTATGGCAGAGATGCACTTTTGGTTAGGGTCTTCAATCCTCGGCAGTGCATAGATGTGAGTACTTTATGGAAAGGTGCACTTATGGTTCGGGCCGCGCGACCCTCGGCAGTGCACGGGCATGACTACCTTATGACTCCGGCCGGTTGTCCTTACCCTGCATGCGCATGATTTATTTGTTACTAAATTCATGATCATTGATTTAACAAATAGTTGGGGGAAGGTGAAGTAGTAATTATTTTATTCATTCCATGTACTTCCTTGGATTTCAGTGCCTTCTATATATTTTTTCCTTCATTGCCATTACATGCCTACCGTTTCTGTCATATTCTATTAAATTATATTGTTGGACCTTAGTGAGTGTCATGTCGACCTCTCGTCACTACCTCTTCGAGGTTAGGCGGGATACTCACTGGGTAGATATATATTTATGCACTCATGCTACGCTTCTGTACTTAATTGTAAAGGTTCTGAGGCTGGTGCATCTGGTTGTCGGACCGGAGCTTGATTTTGATATTAGACGGGCCTGACTTCACGGTGAGCTGCTTTTCTCCTGGCGATATCCGGCAGCACCATGGGGTTTCTTTTGCTTATTTTCCGTCTATTTCCTTCAGACTGCGGGACTGTATATTATATCTTTTGTATATTCTGTTAGTATGCCCATAGGAATTGTGACACTAGTTCCTGGCACACACGTGATAGTTATTACGGATATCGGGTTTGTATATATATTGGCTCACGCCTCTTCATGACTGCTTTTGGATTAAAAACTGGCTAATTATCCTTGTCGATTCATGTTTTAAGTTTTAAAAAATGAGTATATGTTGAAATGTTTAATCTAATAAGAAAGAACCCTTAGTAATTCGAGTGTTGGCTTGCCTGACCCCGCTGTTGGGCGCCATCACGATCTAAGATAGGATTTTGGGTCGTGACAGGTAGTTTCCGTAAATAGGTTTGTAATTGAGTGCCTATAGAGAGGTGTGAGTTGGAGTTGCATGTGATTGTGTTGGTGTAAATGTCATGCTTTTTATCCACGTGGAAGGTTCTTGTGGTATGTGTTTGTGATTTAGAAGGTGATTCAAAAATGATGGTTGGTGATTGTATTCGTTGGTGCTAGATGGATTGTGGGCTAGATGAAGACTGGGTAATTTCACGGGCTATTTTATTTGGGCTTGGGGTACTGCTTGTTTGGTCCATTGGGTAAGGGTTCATTAGGAAGTTTAGTGTTGTTTCATTAAAAAACATTAGAGGGGTAGAAAACACATTAGGATCTATTGTTAATTAATGATTTTTTTATTGGGGCATGGTTAGCCGTATGTGAGAGATTTAGGTTAGATGTCATACCTGTGGATCCAGTGCCAGCAGTCGTCTTTGGGTTTGGTGGTACGTGATTAGTTGTGTGCGATTTTTCTCTAGATCGAGTCTTTGATGGAAAGGTGATTGTTTTCCATTCGTTGGTGGTAGGAGTAGGTTGTTTGTGTTGTTCCTGGATATTGCTGCTTGTTGTGTGTGGATGAGGAATTTCATTTGGTAATGTGGTGTGCAAATTGTTGGAGATGGACGTCGTGGAAGGTTGTGGAGATGGCCAAAAAAGTTTTCTGTTGCCAAGTCTACTACATAGAGTGCAAAGCATATTTAGACCCTCATAAATTATTTGTTGTCTGTGTGTACCAATGTACACATGTGTTTTGAGGGGCATCTCTAGAGGAACTTCTATACATATTCGTTCATAGCGGCCTCTTGTAGTTGTCGGCGTGCATATATCAACTTTGAGTAGGGATCAAATTGATTCCCCTACTCCTTGAAGTATTTCAAAGTCGTAGAACTCTGTAGGTAGCTCGGGTAGTCCTAACCAAATTACTGTGTAGGTGAGCTGGGTGGTGGATGTTATAAATTTAGGTTTCCATTTGATCACGTATAGAGAATGGTTGAGTATAAATCAGGGCCTACTGTGAAGGGCATTGAGCATGTTTTCTTCTTTTTGAAACTTAACTAAATAGTAATCACACCCTAAATCTATTAAGGACAGGTCCTCTGTGAGCTTTCATAATGCATGTAGTTTGGTTCGTAGAGTTTGGTGCCCAACTTTTCTTCCAAAAACTTTGACGATGACAGAGAATTTCCATGGCAAGTAGAGGCATGATTTATCAGCTGATGTGAGTGGTATGAAAGTGTCTTGGTGGAGATCATTTGTCGTTTTGTCGGTTAAATCGATATATGAGTGAGTTTGGTGGCATGTATTGGGGTAGTAGGTGAATTGGTTCTTGGTCAATAAGGTTTGTGCAAAGGTGAGTGAGAGAGTAGTGGAAGTTCTTGGGTCTGAAGCTGGAGTTGGAGGTGTATCAAGGTACAATTTTCATGTTATTTTAGCTCTTGCTGGTGGTTCTGCAAACTATTTTAGCTGCTAATAGCGATACTCGACCAAATATTATAGCTATCACTTCCTCTTTTCTATTGTATAAATTATGTCCTTGCTCCCCGAGAATTTCAATAAAAAAAGTTTAAACTTGTTACGTTGTAACTATTTTAAGGAAAACTTTAAAAGTAATAATATTTTAGCCGTTGTAATTGAAAAAAATAAACATTTTTCATTATATTCTTAGATCTTGTTGGTGGTTCTGCAATCTATTTTATGTCTTTTCTCCCAGAGAGTTGCATAAAAAAATTTAAAACGTGTTATTCTATTATTTTGATAAAGTATATGAAATTAATAATACTTTAATTATTATTATAATCTTTTTTGAGCCTAGGGTTTATGAAAATAGCTTCTCTGTCCTTCCAAGGTAGGGTTAAGGTCTACGTACATACTATCCTCTCCAGGCTCCACTTGTGAAAATTCACTGGGTTTTTTTTGTTGTGACGGTGTGATATTTTATACTTCAATACCACACAAGAGGCGGGGAAGGGGGTGATTTCTGTGGTGTCCAATTTTTTGTGTGCACGGATTATAGAAGAACTCTTCTATATGTTCCTTATACAACTGTTACAAAATAATAAATACGGAAATTAAAGAACACAAGTATTTTTACGTGGAAACCACCTGGCTCAAAAGGTGAAAAAATCATAACCTACTACCCAGTAGAATTTTTCCAACACTTCACTAAATCACTGAGCCAAAAAGAACATTTATAAAACTCTTTGTAAACCTAAGGATTACCTCTAACCCTTTGTGGCAACCAACCTCTAGTTATTGCGACAACTTCAAGTTAACTCTAACTTGGATACAACACTCAGAGTACCTAGTACGATTGCTTCAAGATAAAGCTGAAAGGTACAACTCAAAATCCCTACTACAATGAAACTAGAATAAAAGACAGACACTTGGAATTGGTTCTTCTATCTAGTTCATTTAGCTTGAGGTTTGCACACTTAAATCACACAAGAATTGCTTGCAAAATGTGTTACTATTTTGCTCTCAACTCACTCTTAACATCAACGTTTGTGCGCACCTATAAACTGAGAACATCCTGCAAATATAGAGTTAGTAGAATAAGAAATAACTAGAGTTCTAATGTTATACTCTTCCATGGTGGAAGAGTTCTAGTTATCTTCAACTTCTAACTCCTCCCTTATCTAGGATAGAGTTCTCTTTGAGTATGGAGTCCCTCTCCTTCTAACTTATGCAATCTTTTTGTTCAGGAGATATCAGATATAACCGCTTAAGCTAATCTCCTTCACGTGCATGCCTTGTGCTCGAATCTACCTGTCTCTGTGTACATTGTGTATGGACCTAGTTCATGCTTGAGTTTCTTTGTCAATCATCAAAACAATCTTCACTTAGGCCAACAAATTCCCCCTTTTTGAGGATGACAAACTATGTTCTCTTCATAAGAATAAGACCTCTTTCAACTCAGCTCAACATCAACACAATGTTAGAACACTTACCTCTTTAAAGTCACAAATCCTTAAGAAACAGGTTAATTAGGTTATAAACATCACAGTCTAAAGTAAAAAAGCACAACCTATCTTCCTCCTTTTGGCGTCATCGAAAAGTTGTATAATTATGTTATTAATATATATTACTCATGGGCACTAGGGCTACTTCAAATGAAATCATGAAGTCAAGCATTATATATCAATCTAATTATATTATCTATCATAGAAGCATCAACAAACAATTAGAGCACAAAAACAATCGATTAACATTGATACTAGTCATCCACAAAGAATAAAGAAAAATAAAGATACTGGGTCATGAGCAAAAAGAATAAAAAAAAAACCCCATCTGGGTCACTAGTTTCTCTAACTAGGCTAGGAAGGTTTCAAGGCTGGGAAGAACTAGGTTATTGGATTTTGGCCTGAAGTATCTCTAACATATCATGAAGAATGCCTTCATTCTTCTCCTTCTCCTTTGTAAGCTCAGCCCTGAGAGCATCCATCTCAGTTTCTACTTCAGCCAGCCTCTTTTTCAGCCTCTCAATCTCAGCATCCTTAGCCTCACTCTCTTGTACCAAGGCTCTCACTATGCTGTTCAAGGCACCTTCTTGGATGAACCAGGTTCTTTAACAACAGCATGGACTTCATAGTCACAAGCAATCAAGGTGTTTGCTCCAAAGTTATCCTTGCTTGTACTAACATCCCATTTCTTTAATGGAACCTTGAAGTGATCCAATACGATAGTGAGAATGAAACCATGGGGTATTGCGTGATTTTTGGTGCCATTTAGAACCCTATCAAGGAGTTGGATAATAAACCCAGGCCAATTAATCTGCCTTCCACTATCAAGACATTCCATAAGGACTAGGTCCATGAATGTGGAAATGTGCCTTCTTTCGTGCCTGGGTAACACAATATTGTTAACAAATTCAAACACCACTTTATGGGGTGACTTCATCTCACTTTTGTATACATCCTTAACCTCTAGCTCTAACTCATTGCCACCAAACTTCCTATTAATGGCAAGGGTGGTAGGGAGGTTGTCTAGGCTTGGCCATTTGACCTTTTTGTAATCATTGTACCCTTCAGCAGGTGCACACAGAATCTCTCCCAATTCTTTATCGTCGAAGCTCACAGTCACTCCCTTCACCACACTGGTGACTCTTCCATTTTTGATCTCATAATTTGCAACGAACTCTATAATCTCAGCCCTGGCAAGCCTTCCATCAATCTGATAGGCCATGTCCTTCCAACCATTCAGTTTTAGTTTTTGCAACAGCATGACCATGCCTTCCTCCTCCAAGTACATGAGTAGTCTTCCCTTCAAGATGGTTATTTTTCCGAACTTCTCCTTCTTTTCATGCTCTTCATCAGTTTCATCTTCTTCTTCTTCACTCTTTTCTTCCTTCGCTACTTTCATTTTTTAAGGTTTCACGGTAGACCTGGTTCTTTTTGCCGAGGTAGAAGGTTCTGCAGACTTTGTGTTTGGAGGGACTTCTTTTTGGAAGTCTTTCTTTTCTTTGTCTTTGGAGTCGCAACCACTTACTCCTCTGCCTTGTCTTCAACACGAAGAACCCTATCCTTCTCCTCAATTTCAACTGCCTCAACAGGCGCAACCACTTTCTTCTTTCCCTTTGCAACAGTTTTTCCTTTACTCTCTTCTACGGCTTTTTCCATTTCAACCTCACTCTGCTTCGTCTGACTCCTTGTATCTCTTCATCTTGTAGGAGGAGTCTCTACATGGATATAAGAGGCAACCTTTCTCTTCTTGTTTGCCCTAGCAGTTCCATGGATTTTAACTCCTGAACTCTTCTTCTGTTTAGGATTGTAACTATCAGACACTCGTTTCAATAGGTCTTTGAGGGATTCCTTCATAGATGGAATAGGTTCTTGAACATTCTTCCCTAACCTAACCAATCTCTCAGCAGCTTCTCCAGACCCACTATCCCCATTTTCTCTCAAACTTTCTTCCTCTCCAACAGATTTTTAACTCCACACTACCATAGCTCATGTTTCTTCAGTCAAACCAACAGGAGTGGGTGATGATTCAGCAACTCCTTCTCCCATTCCCCTCACATAACCTTGAGCACCCTCACTCTCTTTTTCTTTTTTCTATGTATTTTTACCACCCAATTTTCAAGATTCAATTGTTTCAACCCCATCCCTAGTTCCTACTAAAACTCTCACGACCCAAAATCCTAACCGAGGTCGTGATGGCGCCCAACAGCGGGGTCAGGCAAGCCGACTCTTAATTTGCTAAGGGTTACTTCTTATTAGATTAAACACTTTAAAAATATGCTCCATTTTTAAAAGTTAAAACATGATTCGACAAGGATAAATAGTCAGTTTTTAATCAAAACAATCGTGAAGAGGAATGAGCTTTTATATATATATATATATATATATATATATATATATATATATATATATATATATATATATATATATATACATATATATATATATACCTGCGAGAATTGGGCTGACCACTGGGGGTCGCACCTACGAGGCTGGGACCGCAGGAGCAGTCCCGCACCTGCGACTGGGAAACCGCACCTACGGTCACAGCAGAATAGGTGCACCAGCAGCTAATTCAGCTGGTTTTTGGCCTCATGTGGTGTCCGGGAGGCACCTGGGCCCACCCGAGCCCCCGTCCAAATATACCAACAAGTCCCAAATCATAATACGGACTCGCTCGATCCTTACTAACACACAAAACAACGCTAAAACTCAAAATCACACCTCAAAACCCCTAGAACCAAACGTAGGAACTTTAAGTTTTCTTAACTTCGCTAACAACGCGCCGAAATGACCTATACTACTTGGAATGATACCAAATTTTGCAGGCAAGTCATAAATGACATAACGGAACTATTCTCGGTCTTGGAATTCCATTCAGAACTCGATATCGCAAAAACACGTCCCAAACCATAATAGGAACTTAAGGAACTCTTATTTCAATATTGGGCGCTGAAACGCTCCTGGGTCATCAGAAACTCATTCCAAACATACGCCCAAGTCCGGAATCATCATACAAAGCTACCAGAATTGTCGAAACTCGATTCTGAGGTCGTTTACCCAAAATGTTGACCGAAGTCAAACTTGGCCTTAAGGCCAACCTTAAGGAACCAAATGGTCCTATAGCACTCTAAACACCTCCGAATCCCAGACCTCCAGTCCCCACAAGTCATAAATCATAATAATCCGCTATGGGATGTTTCATTTAGGGGAACAGGGTCCGATAACGCAGAACGACCGATCGGGTCGTTACAAAAACAAACTTATTTTCCAGATTTTTAGCAACCTCAGAGATTGTCTCAAATGTAATTTTAGGATCAGATGTTACCTGCTCTATTTCTGATGAAACAGTTTTTTCCTCCTCAGTTGCAGACTTAATTGATTTTTCAGATTTCTGGGGTTCTTCTGGCCAGCTTGGTTTTAACTGCTCGTTGATTTTCTTGATTTGTTATCCTCCGGCAACTACCATGTGAGCAATCATCTTGAACCTTCCTTTATTAGAGGTGGGTGTGGGTGAAGGTATGATAGATGGTGTGGGTGTAGTTTCCTTGGGTGGTGATAAGGGATTCTCAGAAGGGTTTGCCATTGTTGTGTTTGGATGAGTGTTTAGAAAAGTTGAGAGAAGATTGTGAGAGTTGTTTGATTGCAGGGTAGTTTAGAAGTGGAGAAATGGGTAATTCCAAATCAAATTTAAAGATTGGAGAGTTTAATTGGGTAACGGCAGCTTTTCCAAAAGCTCGGAAGTCTAATCAAACCGGGATTCGGTTGAAAAGACATTGAAGAGTCTCTCTAGAATCTAGGCACTTATTGCGTTTTGGGACTCTCGTCGAGTGAAACTGCTTCATTTTCTAATGGATAAGCTCAAGGAAGGTTAGGATTAAATAGTATTATCCTTTTGATCATAATCCAAATATAATTATTTTTAAATATACAGAGTGAAGAGTACGTACCATGTAATCCTGATGAACTAGATTCTTCACTAAGTAATCTCTTGTGTAAGTCTGAATTTTCCATGCAAAAATATAATATAATTAGAGATTAATGAGACATTTTAGCACACGACACAAGAATATACTAGTGAAAGTATAAGACTGAGCAAAATCTAATCTAATTATGTACAAAATTCACAAATTTTCTAACCAATTTTTGAGTTAGAACTGGTTCATTTTAGGTGATCTTAATCATCCCTAATTCTAACATGTTCCTTCCAAAGTGATATCTACTTAGAGCTTTTGTGAAGATATCAGCTATTTGCTTGTCAGTATCACAAAATTCCATAGTGATCAAACCTTTTTCATACTTGTTCCTCAAAAACTGATGCCTAACATCTATGTGCTTAGTTTTTTTGTGATGAACTAGGTTCTTGGTCATACTAATTGCACTAGTGCTATCACAAAATATAGGGATACAACCTACATCAATTCCAAAATCTATTAATTGTTGTTTGATCCATAATAATTGAGCACAACATGAGGCAGCATCAACATACCGAGCTTCAACAGTAGATAAGGCCATAGAACTTTGTTTTTTAGTGGCCCAAGACATAAGACATGAGCCAAGAAAATGTACCATACCCGAGGTTCTTTTTCTATCCATAATAAAACCTGAATAATAAGCATCAGTATATCCTACTAAATTGAAATTACTACCTTTTGGATACCATAGACAAAGGTCAATAGTGCCTTTTAGGTATCTCAAGATCCTCTTATCAGCAATCAAGTGAGACTCTTTTGGATTTTCCTGAAATCTAGCACAAAGTCCTACACTGAAAACAATGTCAAGTCTGCTACTAATGAGACATAACAAGGAGCCAATCACTCCCATGTACAACTTCTGATCAACAGATGAATCAGGCTCATCTACATCTAATTTTGTGGTTGTTTCTATATGAGTGTCAATTTCTTTGGAATCTTCTATTTTAAACCTTTTAAGCAACTCTTTCACATACTTCTGCTGAAGGATCATAGTTCAATTCGAATTTTGTTTAATTTGTAAGCCTACGAAGAAATTAAGATCACCCATCATACTCATTTCAAATTCACTCCCCATAAGTTTAGAAAATTCTTTACTTAACTTATCAATAGTTGCTCCAAAGATTATATCATCAACATATATTTGAACTACCAAGAGATCTTTACCTTTATCATTCAAGAATAAAGTATTGTCAATTTTACCTCTCTAGTTTCCATGCTCAAGCAAGAATTTTGACAATCTTTCATACCATGCTCTTGGAGCCTGCTTGAGCCCATAAAGTTCCTTGTCAAGCTTGTAAACATGATAAATACATTTCTTGCTTTCAAATCCCGGAGGTTGCTTGACAAACACTTCTTCCTTTAGATAGCCATCGAGGAAGTCACTCTTGACATCCATCTGATGGAGAGTGAATTCCATGTAGGCAGCAAAGGCTATTAGGAGTCTAATTGCTTCCAATCTTGAAACTGGAGAAAAAGTCTTATCATAGTCTATGCCCTCCTCTTGACTATATCTTTGAATCACCAACATTGCCTTGTTCCTTGTAACTGTTCCATCTTCGTCAAATTTGTTTATCAAGACCCATTTTGTGCCAACTACTTATCTGTCCTTGGGTCTTGGTACCAAATGCCAAATTTGACTTCTTTCAAATTGGCTGAGTTCATCTTAGATTGAATTCACCCAGTCTACATCCTGCAAAACCTCAGCAACATTTTTAGGTTCAATAAGATATAAAAAAGCATCAAAAGCACAAGGATTCTTCAAAGAAGATCTAGTTTTGATTCCATAGGTTGGATCAGTAATTATGTTCTCAATGGGATGAGAACTTTGATACTTGTAAGGTTTCACAACTAGCCGGTTTTCCCTAGATGTTCCTTCAATGTTTTGTTGCTGAGGAACAGGTTCATGGACAGGTTCCCTCGAGGTTTGAGGAACAGTTCCTCTTTGTTCAGTTCCCCCAGTCAGGTTGACCTGGGTGGAAGGACCTGTTCCATCACATGTTACTTCCTCTGGTGCAATTTAAGTCTAGGCTACGGTTTCATTTGAGTTTCTTACCAGCCCATTTGCTTCATCATCATGTTCCTGCCTCTCAGAAAGAATGTTAGCTTCATCAAAAACACATGTACACTTTCTTATACACACATAGTTCTTTTGTTATAAATCTTATAAGCTTTACTATGTGAATAATATTCCAAGAATACTCCCTCATCGCTTCTGGGATCAAACTTACCTAGGGAATCTTTACCATTATCGTGCACAAAGAACTTGCATCCAAATGCCCTAAGATGGAATATATTTTGTTTTCTCCCCTTAAGTAACTAATAGGGAGTCTTCTCAATAAGAGGTCTAGTCATGCACCTATTTATGATGTATCATGCAATGTTCACAGCTTCTGCCCGAAAACTATGGGACAGTTTACTAGAAAGAAGCAAGTCCTAGCCATTTCTTCCAATGTCGTATTATTTCTTTCAACTACTCAATTTTGTTGTTTAGTCCTAGGAGCAGAAAAAATATGATTTATGTCATGCTCATTGATGCAAGTTGATTACCTAGTTGTTTATGAGTTTTTCTAACAAAAGAAGTGAACATGTCAAATGCTTCTTTTTTCGATGTTAAGCACAATGTCCAAGTAAACCTAGAGTAATCATCAACAAGCACCATAACATATATCTTACCACACCTGCTTAGTGTTCTCATTGGACCACAAAGATCCATATGGACCAGTTCCATTGTCCTGGTAGTGCTTACACTATTCTTTCTTTTGAAAGAGGATCTTACCTACTTCCCTTTTGTGCAAGCCTTGCAAACTCTATCTTTCTTGAGCTTAATGTTAGGCATCCCTATCACCAAGACCTTGGAGACTAGTTTGTTGAGTTCACTTAGATTGACATTCCAAGTCTTTTGAGCCAAAGGAGGGGATATTATCCAACATACTTAAGCAAGTGAGTTAATTATCTGAAAGTGTGGACAGATCCACAACATATATTTTGTTCACTCTTTTTCATTGAAAAACTATCTTGTCAGTGGTAAGATTAATCACAAAGAATTTTATAGAGGTGAATGCTACCATGTTACCGCTATCACACAATTGTGATACACTTATTAGATTGTACTTCAGTACATCTATCAAGTAGATATTCTCAATTGAGTGAGAATCGGTCTTAACTACCTTTCCAACCCCAATGAGCTCACCTTTCTTCCCATTTCCAAAGGAGACATTACCTCCTTTAAGGTCCACAAGTGAAAGAAACTTGTTCTTGTTTCCTGTCATATGTTTTGAGCAGCCACTATCCATGTACCATATTTGGCTGCTCCCTTTCACTTGGATCTGCAAAATAAAATCAAGGGTTAGTATTAGGAACCTAAAATAGTTTGGGTACCTTTCTATAGGCAAAAGAATGAATAAAATTCTTTTTTCCCAACTTGGCAGCCTATTTTTTCCTTGAACAAAATCTTTGTTCTTTTGACTTGCCTTTTCTTTTGCAGTGCATTCACTTTTACAGTGACTAGTGTTACCACAATGTGTGCAAATCATGTTCTCATGAAGTGTAAGATACTTGCTTTTGGGATCACACTTAGGTGCAGGGTTCCTAAAGCCAAGTCCTCTTCTGTTGCTACTATAGTGTTCTTGTAGCCATAAAAGTGCATCAGAGGACCTTTTCTATTTACAATTTCTTTCTAGCTCATTCTTGACCTTGCTTAGATCCTCCATTAGGATTATTACCTGTTCATCTCTTGTACAACTCATCTTTCATTTTTCCTACATTTTCTTCTAAAGTGAGTTGTGTGTGATCAACTGTCTTTTTGCCTATTCCTAGTTTAAAATTTAGATTTTATGATCTAAGATCTATTACAGTCAAGGAAAGTGCATGAATTTCATGCCCCGAACTTGGGTCTGGCCGTAACGCGCATGTGACCGAGATAACCAACAGGCTGACTGAATCAACATGTGATATCATAACATATTGAATGCAGAAGATAAACTAACACATGCTGATATCCTGAAAGTATGAATGATATAAATTAAGTGCAGAAAAACTAATATAAGTCAGAAACATATAGGTAACAACAATGCTTAACATGAAAAGCCTTTGACTCTGTCTAACTATTACCCTAGTCTATGAAGCATATAATGAAATACTCAAAACACCAATTTTCTGTAAATATTGGAAGAATGTAAAGTAATTATAATGCCCCAAAAGAATAAGGGCTCACCCAATAGTTGTTACGAGAATCCTAGCGCTCTGAATTTCCAACCACTAAATCATCACTTGCATAGTGAGATGCAGGCCCCGGGAAAAAGGGATGTCAGTACATTTGAATTGCACTGGTATATAAAAAAACTTGAATAAATAACTGTAAATGCTTAAATAGAAACTGAGCTAATAACTGAGAACTGATAACTGAAAGATAACTACTGAAACTGAAAATGATAATTGTAACTGAAATGATAACTGGTAATTGATAACTGAACAAAGGAAGTAAGGATATGAATACTCCCTCTTCTGAATGTTGATCCACCTATTTATCAAAATAAATTACGACATCGATCCCAATATATATGTGCACAAGCTACAGCCTCAGGCCCAAGTATATGTATACATAACTAGGGCCTCATTCCCAAAAATGCATAAAGCATAAACTACAGCCTCATTCCCAAACACGCATAAAGCATAAACTAAAAACTCATGCCCATATGTGCATAAAGCATAAACTACAGTCTCAGGCCCAAATACAGGTGTTCAACTTTCAGGGATTTATATTCAGGAACTAAGAATCTATAACTACTCGGCCGGTCGTTTCGAGTGTTGTAGCCCCGTTCCCCCTTTTCTTCTTATTTTTGTACTTCAATTTTGTTTTATGAAGAATTCTGAGTGAGTTGAGACACTTAGTCTCTTAATTGAAAGTTTAAGTTGGAAAAGTCGACCGATGTTGACTTATGAGTAAACAACCTCGGATTTGAATTTTGATATTTCCATTGGCTCTCTTGGGTGATTTCAAACTTAGGAGTATGTCCGGATCGAATAGGATTTAAGGCAACTGGGGACCCCTGCCTTTCGGTCTATGCATTCACGAAAGAGTGGTCGCATTCGCGAAATGAGGGGTCAGCGAAGTATCGCGTTCCTGGTTGGTTGGACGCATTCGGGAAGAAGGTTTTTGGGCGGCAGATTTAATTGTGCTACGCGAACACAAAGGTGAGGCCGTGTTCGCGATGAAGGAATCACTGGGCATATTTAATTGTTTCAAAATGAGGGTTTCGAGTTCATACCATAAAATTGAAGTGGGAGCTCGGTAGAAGGCGATTTTTGGAGAGATTCTTGCGTGGGTGTTTGGGGTATGTGATTCCTGTTTAATTTTGGTCAAATTCCACGATTATGCCTTTAATTCCATCATCTAATTTGTGATTTGGGGTGGAAATTGAGGAAAATGACGAAGAGTTCTTGAGTTGAATTTTTGTGGTTTTGAATGGGATTTTGTTATCGGATTTGAGTAAATTTGTTGTAGTTAGACTCGTGAGCGAATGGGTTTTCGAGGTTTGTGACATTTGTCGGATTTCGAGAAGTGGGTTTGAGCCAATTTCGGATTTTTGGCTATAATTTACTATTTTTCTTGTGGAATTTAGAAAACACAAAATATTTCTCAAAAGTTCTTTTCAGGGTGATTAGCCAAACACAAACTGATTCTCTCTAAAAGTACTTTTTTCAAAAGCACTTTGGAAAAAGCACTTCTCAAAATAAGCTGATTTCTCCAGCTTGGCCAAACAGGCTACTAGTCGATTTCATGGCACTGTATAGTGATTCTATCGTGTTGATATACGTGTTTTCATCATGTGATAAAGTAATTGAGTTGTCGATCATGCTAGATATCCTTTTTAGGCTTTATGTCGGTACTGTTGGGATCCATAGTGGTTGTTTCTTGATGTCATCTTACTGATTTCATTTATATGTACTCAGTCATATTCATGCATTTTGTATCATATCTCAGTCTCTATGATTATTTATTTATACATCATATCATTGTTTTCGGGCTAGTTTCATGACATCGTGAGCCCATGAGTGAGACTGGAGAGATTGATGACTGAGTGAGGCTGAGAGCTTAATTATGAGTGACACTTATGGGATTGGCTGCACGTCGCAGCGGTTATACTGATTTATGATGGAGCTTGTGCTGAAGGATCCCCCGTAGTGAGTGTGGTTGATACTATTGAGGGGTGGATCTTCCCTGGACATAGATCTTGTCCGAAGAACTGTATATACCTGGAGATGGATCTTCTCCTTGGGCTGGATTGGCCCTAATCGGTACTGGGTGATTGTTGGTCAGTGATGTATATATTCTAGGATGGACCTTCCCTGGGCCGTTTGGGCCATATACAGTATCGAGTGATTGAGCATTTGAGAGCGTGAGAAAATAACGTTGTCGTCATTAAATTGAATTGGAGTTATCTATTAAATTGAAAGCATGCCTATGTTTATGCACTGTTATTTCTATATTATACTGTGTTGGTTGGGTTCGTCACTACCTTTCAGTCCAAAGGTTGGATTTGTTACTTACTGAGTTGATTGTACTCACGTTACACCCTGCACCTCGTGTGCAGATTGATTTTTAGCTTAAAGTGTATATATTTCTATGTATTTTACTTTTGTTTCGTGAGTTTTAGATGTTAAATGTGATGATTTATATTAATTTGAAGTGTTTTTATGTGTAAGAATGATTCGGGATCAATTGGGGGCGAAAAGCGCGAAATTAGAGCCAAAACGCAAAAACCGGGCAAAAAGTGATTTTGGGCGCCACAGGCAGTGCTGGGTGCCACCTGTGGCGCTGGAGGCAGAGAGTAGTTTTTGGGCAGCACCCTGGTGGGCGCTCGGCGCTAGCCAGGGCACTGGTGACGTGAATTTTTCCTATTTTTCCCGGGACACGGTTATTTCGGCCCTAAACCTACCCAACACGTATAAAAGCAAGTCTAAGCTTATTTTTGAGGTGGGACGCCATTTTGGAGAGAATATACACACGGAATTGCTAGGGAGCGAAGGATTCTCAGTTTTTTTCATATTTTTCTAGTATTTACAACTAATTCAACACTTATGCAATTGTTTGATTTTAGCATGAGTGGCTAAACACCCATTGTTCTGGGGTTGTGATTTATGCACATACACGTTGTATGTGCATAATGAAGTCTATTTCATGTGTAAGTGAATTGGAGATGGAAGCCGAGCTAAATGGATGCATNTGGGGGGGGGGGGCGTTTGACCCATAACGCTAGCCCTGGCCAAACGTTTGGCCTGTAACGCCTGGTCCCTGATCCGACCTAGTCCGAGTTTTTAAGGTTCTAAGTGTTTCCCGTTTTGACTAGAAGTATCCTACACATTTAGGGTTTGTCCCAAAACATATAAATAGACCAAAAAAACACAACTTTGGGAGGAGATGCCACTTTGGAGAGAAGATACACACGGGATCATTAGGAAGTGAAGGATTATTAGTTTTTCGTCATCTTTTTCTAGTATTTACAATTAATTCAACACTTATGCAATTGTTTGATTTTAGCATGAGTGGATAAACACCCATTGTTCTGGAGTTGTGGTTTATCCATGAATATTTTTATTCGACATTAATTTAACCTTGATTATAGTTCACTCAAATATGTGGTTGTTTTTTCAATTCTGTGTTTAATTGCTTCATTGTTTGGCCAGCAATTTGGTTGTATATACTATCTATGTTATGCTTGGAAAAGTCGTATATATATTAGAGAAGAATTGAAGAGAGCGCGATCTTAACCCTTTAGGGGAGTGGATTTGTGGTTAGGATAGGAATATACTTAGTCACCGTTCTTAATTAAATTTCGTAATCTTAGTGCATTCTGATAGATTGATTTCATAGGAATATAAGCGTTAATCTAATGAAAATAGGCGAGTAGTGCTTCGGGAGAAGGCTATGAGAGAATTTATCGATTAATTAGCAATCATGAGTGAATTATATGAAAGGGAGAGTTAATTAGAATGCAATATGAGTGGTGAATTGATCACAACCCTGGAATATTTGTCTCTATTGAATACACAACAATACTCTCGTTACTTGATAATTAGTTATTTCGTAGAATCGTAGTATAAAATAGTTACATTCCTGGATTTTTACTTTGGCTTGATTAAATAACAATTTTTTAGTGATTTAGTAAGTAGTTTACACAAGTCTCTGTGGGTTCGACATTCGATTTATCGTTATATTACTTGTACGACCACGTATACTTGCGTGTGAGTTTGGGACCAACACAGATCTAGGTGCTTTCAGTCATGACGACTGCTGATGGAGGAGATAGGATCTTAGAGACTATCGAGGTGGCTGCATGGCATTTGCAGTCCTTGACTCTCCTTAATTACCTTTATCTATATTTCAGTTCTTACTCTTTAGACATTGTAGTAGACTATATTGTGGCACAGATGCTCATGTACTCAGTGACACTTTGGTTTTGGGATAGATTGTATTGTGTTGCGGGTGTATTTATGTTTTGAAAAGATTTTTAATTGCTTCCATTTATAATTTCATAGTTTTTACTGTGTTAATATAGTTGAGCAGTAGCTTACCTAGTTCCACGATAGGCGCCATCACGACGGTTGGTTTTTGGGTCGTGACAAGTTGGTATCAGAGCCTAGGTTACATAGGTCTCATGAGTCATGAGCAGGTTTAGTAGTGTCTTGCAGATCGGTACAGAGACGTCTGTACTTATTTTTGATAGGCTGCCAAACCCTTAGGAAACTTCGCATTCTTGAATTCTTCTCGTGCGAATATGTTGATTCTAGTAACTAAACTTCTGTTATTTTATTCTCTCACAGATGGTGAGGATCCGTAATACTGGACAGGGTGGACCGCCACCAGTACCACAAGTCAGGGCCACCATAGGCTGAGGTCGCGGTAGAGCCCACAGTAGGGGCAGAGGTGCAGCTCCCATAGCAACTAGGGCAGCACCTGCAGATCCACCAGTTGCCCCAGCTCAGGCACCATCCTTGCCCATTGTGATTTTAGGGCTTCAGGAGTCTTTAGCTCATATTCTAACCGTGTGCACCAGTCTTGCTCAGGCGCTCTCTATTCCAGCCGCAACGACCACTTCTAAAGACAGGGGAGGTGCTCAGACTCCGGTCGTCCGCACACCAGATCAGGTGGACAGGGACTCCAGACACCGGGGGCACTACCAGCTCACCAGGTTGCAACTGGTCAGACCTATGTGGTTCCTGTGATGTCTAATGACGAGCAGCAGAGATTGGAGAGGTTTGAGAGGCTCGAGCCTCCATCTTTCAGTGGCACAGAGGCGGAGGATGCCTAGGGTTTCTTGGACAAGTGTAAGAAGATTCTATGTACATCAGGTATTCTAGAGACCAGTGGGGTCGTCCTTACAGGCATTCTCAGATGGCTCGCCTACTTCACCGTGGTGCATCATCTGGCCATTGTTCACACAGCTCTCATCAGGGTCACTCATCTCTCAGTGCCCTTCCAGCTCAGAGTTTATCTTATGTACCATCAGCTCAGGGTTCATCTATGCCTGGTCCTTCTAGCAGTTATCCCGTTGCTCGGGGCTCCCTTTAGTCCCCACCGCCATTCGCAGGGAGGGGTTGTTTTGAGTGTGGAGATATGGATCACATAAAGAAGTATTATCCCCGCCTTTTGGGAGGTCCAGCTCAGCATAGGAGTTAGCCTACGACTTCAATACCTGTTACTTCACCACTCGCCCAGCCAATTGAGGGTGGAGCTCAGCCAGCTAGGGTCACCCTAGAGGGGAGGTTGATCAAGTGGCGACTAGACCCGATTCTATACCCTTCCCGCCATACTAGATGCCATTGCTTCGGATGCAGTGATCACAGGTATTGTCTTAGTTTTCCACAGGGATGCCTCTGTATTATTTGACCCGGGTTCCACTTATTTATATGTGTCATTGTATTTTGCTCATTATCTGGATATGCCCTGTAACTCTCTAGTTTTTTCTGTTCATATATCTACACCGGTGGGTGATACTATTGTTGTGGACCATGTATATCGATCGTGTGTAGTGATTTTTAGGGGATTGAAGACTAAAGTGGATCTCGTGTTTCTTACTATGGTTGATTTCGATGTGATCTTGGGTATGGTCTGGTTTTTTCCATGTCACGTTGTTTTGGATTGTCACTCAAAGACCGTGACATTGGCGATGTCGGGGTCTCTATGGATTGAGTGGGGAGGTTCTCTAGACTATGTTCACAATAGAGTGATTTCATAATTGAAGGCTCGACGGATGGTTGAGAAGGGTTGTGTATCTTATTTGGCCTTTGTGAGGGACGTTAGTGTAGAGACTCCTACTATTGATTCTATTCCGATGGTGCAAGATCTAACAGATGTGTTTCCTACAGACCTATCGGGCATGCCACCTGACAGGGATATTGACTTTGGTATTGACTTGGTGCGGGGCACTCAGCCCATTTCTATTCCACTATATCGTATGACATAGGCTGAGTTGAAGGAATTGAAGGAGTAGATTCAGGAACTCCTTGATAAGGGGTTTATTCGTCCTAGCATGTCACCTTGGGGTGCACCAGTTCTATTTGTGAAGAAGAAGGACGGTACTGTGGAATATGGATTGATTATAGGCAGTTGAACAAAGTCACAATCAAGATCAAGTATCCTTTACCGCGTATTGATGATATATTTGACCAGCTTCAGGGAGCGAGGGTGTTCTCCAAGATTGATTTGAGCTCAGGGTATCACCAGTTGAAGATTAGAGGCTCAGATATTCTCAAGACATCTTTCAAAACCTGTTATGGCCATTATGACTTCCTTGTGATGTCTTTTGGGATGATTAACGCCCCAACATCGTTCATGCATCAGATAAACAGTGTATTGCATCCTTATCTTAACTCGTTTGTTATTGTATTCATTGATGATATCCTGGTGTACTCTCGTAGCCAAGAGGAGCATTTCCAACATCTGAGGATTGTGTTGCAGCGGTTGAGGGAGGAGAAGCTTTATGCAAAGTTCTGCAAGTGTGAGTTTTGGATCATTTCTGTGGTGTTCTCTGGGCACGTGGCATCCAATGAGGATATTCAGGCGGATCCAAAGAAAATAGAGGCAATTCAGAGTTGGCCCAGACCATCCTTAGCTACGGAGATTCAGAGCTTTCTTGGTTTGGCTAGTTATTACCGTCGTTTCGTGGAGGGTTTCTCAACTATTGCATCGCCCTTGACCAAATTGACCTAAAAGGGTGCGCCTTTCAGGTGGTCGGATGAGTGCGGGGAGAGCTTTTAGAAACTCAAGACTGCTTTGACCACAGCTCCAGTTCTAGTTCTGGCATTAGCTTTTGGTTCTTATACAGTGTATTGTGATGCTTCTCACATCGGTATTGGGTGTGTATTGATGCAGGAGGGTAGAGTGATTGCTTATGATTTGCGCTAGTTGAAGCCACATTACCCTATTTATTATTTAGAGTTGGCTGCCATTGTTCATGCATTGAAGATTTGGAGGCACTATCTCTATGGTGTATTATGTGAGGTATTTATGAATCATCGGAGCCTCTAGCACTTGTTCAAATAGAAGGATCTTAATTTGGGCCAGCGGAGATGGTTGGAGCTGCTAAAAGAGTATGATAGCACTATTCTGTATCATCAAGGAAAGGGCAATGTGGTGGCCGATGCCTTGAGTACGAAGGCGGTAAGTATAGGCAGTCTTGCTTTTCTTCATGTTGGAGAGAGACCTCTTGCAGTTGATGTTTAGGCTTTAGCCAGCCGATTCATGAAATTGGATATTTAGGAGCCCAGTCGGGTTATCGCTTTTGTGGTTTTTTGGTCTTCCTTATTTGATCGCATCAGAGAGAGCCAGTATGATGATCCTCGCTTGCTTGTTCCTAATGACAGGGTTCAGCACGGTGATGCCAGGGATGTGACTATTGGGGATGATGGGGTATGAGGATGCATGGTCGGATTTGTATGCCTTATATGGATGGGCTACGTGAGTTGATTCTTGAGGAGGCTCACAGTTTGAGGTATTCCATTAATACGGGTGCCGCAAAGATGTATCAGGACTTGAGGCAGCCCTATTGGTGGAGGTGGATGAAGAAAGACATAGTGGGGTTTGTAGCTCGGTTCCTTAACTGTCAACAAGTGAAGTTTGAGCATCAGAGACCGGGTGGCTTGCTTCAGAGGATAGAGATTCTAGAGTGGAAGTGGGAGTGCATCACCATGGATTTCACAGTTGGGTTCACACGGACTTCGAGGAAGTTCGATGCTATTTGGGTGATTGTGGATCAGCTGACCAAGTCCGCGCACTTCATTCCAACGGGCACTACTTATTCTTTAGAGCGGCTGGCTGAGATTTACATTAGATAGATTGTTTGCCTTCACGGTGTGCCAGTTTCCATCATTTCATATAGAGGCACGCAGTTCACATCTCAGTTTTGGAGAGTCGTGTAGCGAGAGTTGGGCACTCAAGTGGAGTTGAGTACAACATTTCACCCTTAGACGGACGCGCAATCCGAGCGTACTATTCAGATACTGGATGACATGCTACGTGTGTGTGTCATTGATTTTGGGGGTTCATGAGACCAATTTCTGTCACTCGCGGATTTTGCTTACAACAACACTTACCAGTTAAGCATCTAGATGGCCCCATATGAGGCTTTGTATGGGATGCGGTGTAGATATCCGATGGGTTGGTTTGAGCCCGGTGAAGCTAGGCTTTTGGGTACATACTTAGTTCAGGATGCATTGGACAAGGTTAAATTGATTCAGGAGCGGCTTCGCACGCCGCAGTCTAGACATAAGAGTTATGCTGGCAGGAAGGTATGTGATGTATCTTACATGGTTGGGGATAAGGTTCTGCTGAAGGTTTTACCCATGAAGGGTGTTATGCGGTTTGGGAAGAAGAGCAAGTTGAGCCCTCGATTCATTGGGCCGTCTGAGGTACTTTAGAGGAATGGGAGGTGAATTACAAGCTTGCCTTGCCACCTAGCTTATCTAGTGTGCATCCAGTATTTCATGTTTCTATGCTCCGAAAATATGTTGGCGACCTGTCTCATGTTTTAGATCAGCACAGTTCGTTTGGATGGTGATTTGACTTATGATGTAGAGCTGGTGGCTATTCTGGGTCAGCAGGTCCGGAAGTTGAGGTCGAACAATTGTTTAAGAGGGGAAGAATGTAACAACCATGCCAGTTCTTTCGAGAGTTGTAGCCTCGTTCCCACTTTTCTACTCATTTTTTTACTTCACTGTTGTTTTATGACTTATCGTTTAGTCGGTTCGGGCCCGGAGAGAATTCATACTGAGTTGAGACACTTAGTCTCTTAATTGAAAGAATAAGTTGGAAAAGTCGACTGGATGTGACTTATGTGTAAACGACCTCGGATTTGAATTTGAAGGTTCTGTTAGCTCTGTTGGTTGATTCCGAACTTAGGTTCGTGTCTGAATTGCGATTTGGAGGTCCGTAGTAGAATAAGGCTTGAAAAGGCGAAGGTTAGAATTTTGGAAAGTTTGACCGAAAATGGACTTTTTGATCTCGAGGTCGGATTCCGATTCCAGAAGTTGCACTAGGTTCGTGGTGTCATTTGTGACGTGTGCAAAATCAGATGTCAATCAGACGTGATTTGATAGGTTTCGGCGTCGTTTGTAGAATTTAGGAATTTCAAAGTTCATTAGGCTTGAATCCATGTGAAATTTGTGTTTTTGATGTTGTTTGAGGTGATTTAAGGGTTCAACTAATGTATACGGCAAAACCAGGGGAGCCCCGATTTTTGAGCTCCTACAGCAGTACGAGCCTCGACCTCGACTGTATCAAAGCGGCATCCGAAGTTTAAACCCGAGGTGAACTCATCGAGAAAGCATTCCGAAGGGTCGATATACCTCGAAGTGGAGCGAGATTCGAAGACTGTCATGATAAGGCGGGAGACTCCCAAGAGGAACGTAATTAAAGCTGACAAAGTACATAAATTAGTACAAGCTCGTACCATATCATTAAATGGATGTACCAGCCATCTCTCTTTGCATTAATTATATATGTACTATGTTGGGATTCCCCCTCATATATAAGGGGGACCCCTGTCACTTTGTAACACACATGATATTGAATACAAGAACAAGAACATCCTCTGCTCTCTAACTAAAACATTCTCTACAATTGCTTCATTGATTTATTGCTTCTTATTTGTTGTGTTCTTGAGTCATTCTCCATTTATTACTTGTTATTGATCGTAAATAGGCTATCCTTAAGGCCTTCAACACTGCTATACCGTTATCGATAGCTCCTTGTCAAGCTTCTAAAGCTCGACCTCGAGGCCCTTTTCGACCGCCCTCGAGACCGGTCTCTCCGTTGCCCAGTTTGCATAATCTCGTCCCCTTTATCTCTTATCTCATTTTATCACTTCTTACATAGCATCTACTTCCTAAACAAATGGTATTAAAATAGACCACATATTCTTAGAACCACATAATCAAATATAATTGTAATTATCGATTTCCAGGTAAACAGTTTTGCACCCACCGTGGGGCTAAAAATAATAGTGGTTGTTTTAGTGCTTGTTTTCTAAACACGCAAGTTATTCTTCACACTTTTTCTTGCCCAAGAATCTTCAATTTCAGGTCAGCAAATGCCTAACTCAGTAAACGCACATGAAAATAACGGTCCTGAGGATCACGGACCGCAAGAACCCGTGCTTAAGCAGGCCAAAGTTCCCACCACCACAAAAGAACGAACTAGAAACTGTATACCTAAAGGAACTGTTGGGTTCAGAGAAAATGATGTCAAAGCCTTGTCCCAACCACATAATAATGCGCTGGTAATTTCTTTTCTCTTGGATAGCATTGAAATTAAGCGTATGCTCGTTGATCCAGGTAGCTCGGCTAATATAATCAGATTCGGGGTAGTGCAGAAGCTCGAGCTGCTCGACCAAATCGTACCTGATTCTAGAGCCCTTAGTGGGTTTAACATGGTGAGCGAAAAGACAAAGGGGGAAATCATCCTCCTAGTCAATATGTCTGGTACAGTTCGGGATACCAAGTTGCATGTCATCGAGGGAGACACGTGATACAACGTCCTGCTTGGAAGGCCATGGATACACGGCATCAGGGCGGTACCGTCGACTTTCCACCAGATGTTGAAATTCCCAACTACGGAGGGCATAAAAACGGTGTATGGTAAGCAACACGCGGCAAAGGAAATGTTCGCAGTACACGGTGTGGCGCCATAGAATCGGACTCAACAAAATCAACGGTCAAAGAACTAGAGCAAGTTGTTTTGATGAAACACCTGCCAGATCGAAAGGTATACCTGGGTATGGGATTAACCCCCGAACTCCGGAAAGAACTCATTCAATTTCTTATTAACAATATTGATCTTTGCTTGGTCCCACTTAGACATGACAGGGATCTTCCCGGGAATAACCACCCATCGACTAAGTGTCGCCCCAGGTTCAAACAGGTGAAGCAAAAAAAGAGGTCTCAGTCCGAGGTAAAGCATGCATTCATTAGAGATGAGGTAACAAAACACCTCAAAATAGGGTCCATCAGGGAAGTAAAATATCCCGAGTGGCTGCCCAATGTAGTAGTGGTTCCCAAAAAGGGAACAAGTTAAGAATGTGCGTAGATTACAAGGACTTAAATAAAGCATGCCCTAAATTTTCATTCCCGCTACCCAACATCGATCGATTGATTGATGCCACGGCTGGCCATGAGATTCTCACCTTTCTCGATGCCTACTCCGAGTATAATCAAATTCAAATGAACCCCGAGGATAGGGAAAAGAATTTGTTCATCACGAAATATGGCACATACTGCTACAATGTAATTCCCTTCAGGCTAAAAAATGCAGGGGCCATTGATGGAAATTTACATTGATGACATGCTAGTTAAGTCTCTGCATGCAGAAGACCATTTGACTCATTTGCAAGAAACTTTCGACATCCTTAAAAGTTATAACATGAAGCTCAACCCCGATAAATGCGCCTTCGGCGTAGGTTCAGGCAAATTTTTAGGCTTCATGGTATCAAACAGGGGATATTGGGCGTCGACTGAGTTGTGGCTAGAACCATCGACCATTGTTGCTGATCGGTCGACACGAGATATGGATATTGGGCGTCGACTGAGTTATGGCTCATCATCGATGGATGTTGGGGATCTTTCACAAGAGCAGATTTGCTTGTATTTCTATTAAATTTAAATTTATTTTTATCTCATTGATTAGCCATAAATATCTTTATGGTTTTTTTATTAAAGCTTCATCCTCGCCCCGTCACGGAGGCCACTTTGTGCGATATTGACCTGGCTGCGACGGATATTATATTCAGGAGCCCGGCGAGACCATGGTAAGACAATTTAAATTTTTATGACATAACATGTACATTACTAATATATATTTCATATACTAAAATATATTATTATCTGTAGGTTACTGCTGGACCGACGACCCCTTCTACCGAGCCTGCCAGCCCTATTGACGATCATGTTGCAGCGCATCCTCCAATAAACAGGCAACATGATGAGGATGATCCTGATAGTGTAGCCGGGAGGGATGGGATGCGCCTCGGGCCAACGGCTGCATTGAAGCATACAGGATGTGGGACACATTGATTTTTTTTTGTAGTTTATGTACATATGACATTCAGTAAATAATAACAACAATTTTTATTGTTTACATTATATGTGCATTATATTTTTATTTCTCCTGTTCTTCATTATTTTAATACTACAACACAAACACAAACACAGCAACTTAACATAACTTAAATTCAGTACAACTAATGAAAATACATGACACGGAAAACATAAAGATAAAATACTACACTCAATACATACATGTGTTTGTTTAGTCACTACCGCCTATTATTCTCTGCTCCAACCACTTAAATTTCTCTTTCATTTTATTTTTTTCTTCTTCCGCCTCTTTTAATTTCTCCTGCACTGCCGCAATTTCTCGTTGCATTTCAGAGATCTGGTGTTGGTATTCACCGTTCATATTCCAGACATACTACAAACATGATTTATAGTATTCCTGGTTAATGGGTTCATCATACCATTCCTCAAACATACATTGATTTCCGTCATTGCGTCCAAACAATTGTTGACACATCCAGTATCTCCGCCCACATTACCATCTGATCAACATGCCTTCAAAATTGCACGTTGGCCACAACAGCACCTTGGTTGGTCATTGCGTCCAGACATTTGTTAATGCAAGAAAAATGAAAAATTTATGGAAAGTTTTGCTATTTGTTTTGGTTAAGCGCAGATAATAACTAAAATGCACTAATTATTTATAGGCAAGACAACACACATAATGTAGTATTTCACGCTGCTATGCTTCATGTGTTAAAGATTCTTTCGGGTACAAAATAGCTTTTACAGGCAAGCAGCTTTTCTGGTCGACAAGAAAGCCCACATAACATAGTATTTCACCGCGCTATGTTTCGTGTGTTAAAGATTCTTTCGGGTACAATACAACTTTTCCAGAAGTTAGCTTTTGCAAGCGAGCACCTTTTTACGTCGGCAAGACAACTCACATAACGTAGTATTTCACCGCGCTATGCTTCGCGTGTTAAAGATTCTTTCGGATACAATATAGCTTTTTTAGAAGTTAGCTTTTGCAGGCGAACATCTTTTCAGGTCGACGAGACAATAGTTTTTTTTAAATAGGATTATGTTAGAGGGTTGTACTGAAGTATTAATGTTAAATACCAATAACATTTAACAGCAATGGAAATATAATTTTATTTCATACATTCTGCAAGATAAACAAGTACACACACTTATTACAACTACATTACGGAAACAAAGCACTACATGTATCATTGATAGTTGGTCACATTAGATGAACTTACACCAGGAGCTGGATTACCACCGCCACTCAAACCAGCTGAAGGACATTTACGACGGTTGTGTCCTATTTGCGAGCATATGCAACATTTGTGCGCATAAACGGTATCACCAACATCCATTTGGTTCCGTATATGCGTTATTTTTTTCACTAGTCGTTAACGTACATAGTCCTTGTTACACACCATTTTAAATGGTTCCAAGGGCCAATAATGCTCAGCACCCATTGGCTGCAACTGCCCACTATAGGTGTTTAAGTATGCAGCAACACTATATTCTTTATTAACGTAGTTGGTTGCCCTTAAACCTGTATGTTGAAAGCACTTGATGGCATGTGAGCACGACATGTGGTAGATGGACCATTTCCAGCAAGAGTATAACCTTCTGGATTCATTTATGGTGTGTGTATTATTCTCGTGGTTTTGATAGATAGCGGTGCGAACTTCAAAAATATTTTGCTCATGGAAATACTGTAAATATGAATGTCAATGTGCTCGCCGCCTGTATTTCTCAAATCTTTTCATTAGTAGTGGCATAAATTCAACACCTCTTTCCATCAATGACGATGCAGCTCTATCCCTTTCAAGAAACCTCTATGCCATCTGCTTGAATGACATCCGCACCATGGCAGTGATAGGCAATCCTCGTGCAAACTTCAATAACCCGTTGAAAGATTAACACATTTGTAGTCAGAATTCACCATCTTCTGCCACATCCGCATGCAAAGTCCACTTGTCAAGATGATGTTGCATCAACCAACTATACATTCTCTCGTCTTCCTGCCTGATAGATTCAATGCGCCTCCTGAATTTACACTCTTGGTGTTCTGTTGCAGTCATCCACATTAAATCATGCAAATCCTTGTTGAGATGTGCCTTCTGGAAATTGCCCTTCAGGTGCCTCACACAGTAACGGTGGTAGGCATATGGTTCTTGCCATGCAGGAAAATTCTCTACAGAACTTAAAATACCACCATGCAGATCAGATATTAGACAAATACCTGAACGCTATTTGACAATGTGCTCTTTCAAGTGGTTTAAAAATAGTGTCCATGTCTCTTGGCTTTCATTGGCACAAAAAGCAAAAGCTAAGGGAGATATACTTCCATTAGCATCTACTGCAACAACGATCAACAACTTAATATCACTTTCTATAGACATGCGTGTCGTCTACGGATATTACCGGCCGGCAATACCGAAAACCATCAATTGCTGGTTTAAATGCCCAGAACACATATTTGAATATATAATCTGGTATTCACGGACTCCACTCAAGCTTCTATTCAACAACAGTCCCGGGGTTAAAGTGTTGCAATGCAGCCATGTACCTGGGTAGAAATGCAAAGGACTTATCCCAGTTACGATAAACAATTCCATACGCATGTTTACGCCCGAGAAATGCCTTTCTTTTGGTAATGGTGCACCCATATTCCTGGTGGACCGATGTTATACACCCTTTGATCTTGTACCTTATGGACGCTATAATGCGTGAAATCAAGACAAGAGAAATCAAGTCAACATTCAAGTTAAAATGATTCTCACTGAATGTGTCCGTTTCACGATTGTGGGTGTCAATGTATTTACCCATAACCCACATATTTGTTTCCTTCTTTCTCACACGCAGCATCCAATTACAACCTGTAAACCATCTACGGCAAATAACCTTGTATACATCCGGAGATGACTCTGATACCGTGATCTCACGACACTCTTTTACTCTGTACATTAGCACCGTCCTGCTTAGGCACACTTTATCGGGAAAAAGCAGGCCCTTTGACAGCACTGTTGCTCTAGATTCATCCCATATTGTTGTCCGAATTTCCTCAATATCCTTTGTGAGGGCATCCACATTAAGCATACTTGGCAAATAATCAAGGTAGGTAATCTCCCTTGAATGAAATGGCAAGTGAGACTCGTACACTCTTGGTCTAACGGTGGGTGGAGCATGCTCCCTCATCAAATCAGGTCCAGCATTCTCTTTCTCCTCATCAGCACCCTCATCAGGGAATGGTGTGTCATCCCCAGACTCATCAGCATTGTTGTCATAATAACTATTCTCTTCCTGGCTCTGTGCATCTGCCATATCCCGATTAAATATGTCGTCTTCGGGCAATTGAGTAAGGACAAGACCTTCAAGTTGCTCCTTTTCACTGCACAACCAACAAAATAATGAGTTACTCAAATTGATAAATACTTTACATAGAACTATATCACTTCATTTACAAATCGTAATGTGTTGACATCCCATAATTATATTATCCTGTTGGTGATGACTCCCGGATGGACCACCATGATCCAACACACCAGAACTACACATATTCCAACTGGGCGTTGGTTCATAACTTGTAAAATTCATATCTGGCCGGTACTACTCGTGAAATATATGAGTGTTAATATAAATTCAATACAACAAAAATAAACATCGTAACACAAAGGAAAATTGAAGTTTACCACTCGTCTTGTGGATTATGTAAAGTATGAGAGAAATTATTTTCTCGCTCCTCATTCGTCCGTGGAGATAAGTATAGATCATGCCAAACTCTTTCAGCGAGAACCTGTTCGGCTAAAACTGCTCCAAAATAATCACCCGATGACTGGGGGATATCCCTGCTTTGCGCAACCTCATTATTGCAAACGTCTTCAACCTTGATGTACATTTCTAACATCTTTATCACAAGAAATTCCCGGTATTTATCCGGAGTCCTCAAAAAATCTCTCAGAGTTTCATCGTCCTCGATGTTAAACTCAGCATAACAAGCAACCCCTTGCGGAGTGACAGAATACAGATATCTTCCGGTTACTTTAAGGCTCACTGAATGTTTGCTCACACTCATTTTTTTATATAACAACAATACCAATGTATCGTACTCCATTGTAAGTGGCAACTTAACATGACACTGTGGAGATAAACTATAGGTTACTGAGTTATTCGTCACCACAACCTCACTCTCTCCCCCTCCCCCTCCCCTCCCCTCCCCCCAATATAATAAAACCCTTACTTTTTTCTCTTCAGACATTATGATAAAATGCAAAACAACTTAATGAAGAAATATTTCAGAAGATTTGAGAATATTTATGAATGGATTTTTAGAAAATCCTTAACTTCTTTAAATAAGGCAAAAACCAGTTTTGAGGTACAATATTTTTAGGTATAGCGCCTTAAATAACGACGTTATACCCAGTTGAATTATTGTTATGTCAGTTAAACCCAGAAAAATTAGTGATGGGCCCACAAAATATGTATAACGCGGTAAAAAAAGCGTTATATATATAGTGCTCTTTTAAAGGACATTACACCTTAACGGGCAAATGGCCATTAAAATATATCGTTCTTTAAAAGGGCTATTTTGATTACCATCTTATTTTCCATATATTTGGGTCGTTTAAATCCAAAAGAGCTACTTTTTGGTTGTGGACTTCGATAAACAGTGTCTACACTGTCGACTTAAATTGAGCACGAGGCAATTCACTTTTAGTGTTAAGTCTTTATCAGGGATAAAATGTGGAGATCCATGGTCCAGATACAGCGCACAAGGGGTACTTCTGTTCCTTTGCCCGCATTATTCGTTTATGCTTTTTTGCTGCCCACACGTTTTTCATCATCAAAATATTTTATTTCTAAAGATAGATGTGCTTCTCAGGGGTACTTTTATGGTTCATTTTCTAATTACTAGATATTGTAAATTTTGGAATTATTCTTGAGGTGAATAATAATAATAATAATGAGATTGTTATGCGGTGAATAAATAATTATAAGATTGGTATGTGCCGTGAATAACAAATCAACAAATGTTATGTGGGGTAATTTATGTTAATACATTTTTATCTTTAAATATTCTATCTCTATATTACGAATATATTCTTATTTCGCATTATATTTTTATTATAAAATAATAATTAAATTTTAGTATAACTCAATACATGTATTCCTTTCATACCATTAACAAAGGGTACATCAGTTATGCACCATTTGTTTTTTATGATCAACCAAATATTGTTTTGTATGATCAACCAAACATTGTCATTTATCCTATTTTATGTGAACCTATGACTATTTGGAGAATTAAATAAAGTTTGTTTTAACCATATTTTTTGCAAATATATAATCAATATTTTAAATTATTAACTGTTGTTATTGATAATACTTTTTATGTAATTCCTAAATATATAAATTTTATTTCAAAGTTTTTGAAAATTATATGTAGGAATTCACGGTGAAAATTATGTATTTTAAGCCTCATACTCCAAAAAATATCACATAAACTGAAATGGAGAAAGTATGCGATTTCTTTTTTCTATTAGTCTTTCCTGTTAGGTATTTGTCCTGATTTTCTTACAATATTTGATTTTCCTATCTTTCAAAAGAAAGAACAACATATTTATCATAAGTGAATTTTATTTCTTGTGGAAGAAAATTATAAATCTTCCATATTTGGCAAGTCATATAGCTGGTAGAAAAAGGTTTCATCATCAAAATATATTTTTCTAAAGATAGATGAACTTCTTAGGGGTACGTTTATGGTTCATTTTCTAATTACTAGGTATTGTATTTTGTGGAATTATCCGTGAGGTGAATAATAATAATGAGATTGTCATGCGGTGCATAAATAATTATTAAGATTGTTATGTGCCGTGAATAACAAATCAACAAATGTTATGTCGGGAAACTTACGTTAATACATTTTTATCTTCAACTAAATATTTTATCTTTATATTACGAATGTATTCTTATTTCACATTATATTTTTTATTATAAAATAATAATTAAATTTTAGTATAACTCAATACATGTAATATTACTTTCATACCATTAACAAAGGTGTGCATTAGTCATGCATCATTTTTTTTGTATGATCAACAAAACATTGTCATTTATCCTACTAGTTGGAGAATTAAATAAAGTTTGTTTTAACCATATCTTTTGCAAATATATTTAAATATCTTAAATATTATTGTTGCTATTAATAATACTTTTTATGTAATTCCCAAATATACAAATTTTAGTTTAAAATTTTTAAAAATTATATGTCTGACTTCACAGTGATTATTTATTTTAACCTTCATACTCCAAAAAAAATCACATAAACTGAAGTGAAGAAAGTATGCGATTTCTTTTTTTAGTGTGTCACTTGTGTTAGCCTTTTCGTGACATTATTCTCTCAATATTTTTGTACTCTATGTCAATTGACCGAACCACGTTAAATATTTGTGTCTTTTTAGGTATATTTCTCCTTTGTTATCTGATTTATCGTTATTCAAGTGTTGCTTTACTGGTTAGCAAAGTTGGAAATAGTTATATGGTCGACAGCAAATCAGGGAAGTATCAAAGTTAATACCAACGGTAGCTACGTCAAAGAAAGCAACAAAGTTGAAATAGGAGGTATCGTAAGAGATAGCCATGGTGATCTAATCATGGCATTCTCAATGACAGTTCATTGTGATAATAACAATATCGCGGAAGCATTTGGATTAAAATGGTGCAAACTACAAGATTAGACTAATTTTGCTCTCGAACTTGACTCTATGATGATTACAAACATGCTGATAAATAGGGACACCAACAATTTTAAAATCAAGCAAGTGATTGATAGAATGCTGAGCATCATACAACAAGCTAATGTGAGGGTGAACCATTGCTTCAGAGAAGGCAATCAAGTTGCAGATTGTCTTGCGAAATTGGCTTCTACCTCGGGCGACATATGACTATCAACTCATATCAACAGCTACCTAGGCGCGTTAAAGGCTACTTTCTTTTAGATAAGTGGTAAATACCCAACATGAGAACCAAGTATGAGAAAACTAATTTTTTTGTTAGTTAATATGTAATTTTTGGTCCCCAGAAGGAGAACCCTCTGTACTTATCTCCTTCTGTTTCTTGTGTAATGGAATCACCAAGTTGTATTTTCTGAGGTAAGGTTTAGGCCCCCTCATTAGACTTTTTTGTGAATACAGCTTCACCCAGCATTGTAACTGGGTAATTGAAAAAAAAAAGTATTGATTTACTGACTTTCACATGACACTTAATTTTTGATCGTAACATTTTCAGCCGAACACTATATTATTTTATAAGAAATCACACTAAATTACTTTCCAAATCAATTCAACGTAACAACACTAATGGTTAATCGGTAACAATGACACTGAGTTCACAACGACAATAATACTTCTTTCTAATGGAGTCTTATGGTTCTTCGCTTACTTATTATTTTGGACCTTTATTATTGTTTTTTGGGCCAAACGGCTGGGCAGCACTTGCAAAGCTTGCAATAATATCTTCGAGTACACAACTGGCAACAATATATATCCACTCAAATGAACTCATTTCTATAGACATTGACAACTCTTATCATTGCATGGCATATGCAGAAATTTTTATAATCGGTGTCAAAATTTATAAAAGAACGAGAATAATAATTTTAGTTATTATATTTCTAAGCAAGAAAGAATCTTAATCTACTGATTTTGTTGAGTCTTAAGTTAGAAAATGTCCCACGTTCAATTCAATTCTGCTTCATCAGAATTTTTAACCACAGAGGCTCTCTCAAATATTTATAAAAAAATATGCTAGTTGAGGTGTGAATGTTTGACCTCTTAAAGCAAAATCAATCACATAACCAACACGCCAAGAGACAATTTTTGTCCAAATTTTTTTTTCTTACTTATCTATTTTTTTACAGTATTAATAAATTTTCTAACGAAGCGTGTGACACCGCTTCATCAAACGTGAATCCGTCCCTGCTTGCATCAAATGGTAAGTCACCATAATGCTGCCTATTTCCATATTGAGGTTAAGTTTAATAACAATTCTTGTTCAATAGGAGAAGTGGGTCCAATAGCTGAAATGTATATAGTATTAAAGAATGTAATTTCAAAGATGTCCTTCCAGATTTTGCTTCACATACTGAATTCCCTTATAATTTATGATATTAGGCTAGCTTCCTTAGTATCAATTTTCTTATAACCATTCATCTAAACTATTTATTTTCAAAGCAAAGAGATTCCAATAGAGAATGTTTACATTTTCCATTCTTCCTGCCAAAACCAAAAAGAGGATCCATTTACGAAAGTAGTAAATGTTGAAACGAGGGGTTTTGGTTTTGATAATTGATAAGGGAATATATGCATAGACAGTGTACACGGGCTATACTGTCCATGAAAAGGACTCCTTACTTGATGAGAACTCTATCCAAGATGAGGAAGGAGTTAGAACTTAAAAATAGCTACAACTCTTCTTCCACCAAGAAACAGTGAAGCATTAGAACTCTAGTAAATCCTTATTCTACTAACTCTACTAATATCAGTTGTGTTATCTCTTACAGGTGACGAACACATGCTAAAGTTAAGCAAGAATTTAGAGCAAATAGCAAGGCATTTTGCAAGTAATTCATATGTTTCAAGAGTGCGAACCTGAAACTATATGAACTAGATAGAATAACCAGTTTCATGTGTCTATCTTTTATTGTAGTTCAACTGTAGTAGGTGCTTTTGAGTTGTACCTTTCAGTTTTCTTAGAAATATTTGTACTAGGTACTTGAGTTGTATTATTCAAATTAGAGTCATCAGCATGTGGCTTGTTGCTACAAGGGTTAGAGTTTAATCCTTAGATTCACAAGAGGTTTGTAAACATTGTTGTTTGGCTCAAAGACGTAGTGAAGCTTTGGGGAAAATCTTACTGGGTAATAAGTTGTGGTCTTTTCACCTTTTGAGTCAGGTGTTTTTCACGTAAAAATACTTGTGTTCTTTACTTTCTGCATTATTTATTCCGCAACAGTAGATTAGGGAACACATAAAAGAACCAGATCCTTTTATAATTTGGTGTACGTAAAAATTGAACACCACACAATTCATCCCGCTGGTGTAGTATTAAAGTATAAAACATTAGTAACGAGTTTTTATTTGACTAAGATGCCTTTGGATTCGCAGGAAGTTGGCATCTGGTTGGTAGAAACTTTTATTAAAATAATATGATTGAAATCTTTGATATTCCCAAAATTTGCACGTTTTAATACAAATTGGAAAAAATTAATAGTAATATTAAGGATGGACCAAACTATCAAATCGTATTTTACTTGCATTAGCAATTAGTAGTTTAAAAGAATTATTACAAGAAAATCCAAATAAGGATGGTAAGCATACTATCGTAAAACACATGGAAAATCAATATGGTAAAGCAAAAGGTGAAGGTAGATCTATGAAATTATCCCACTATCATTTTGTTACTGCACTAGAGGACAATAACTCTTTATTGACAGGGATAGCCAAAACTACAAAAGTATAAATCAAGAATAGTAGATATTCCTATAAATACTATCACCAGACCCTCAAGATTTCACATATCATTTCATACTTCATAAAATGAAAACCTCTGTAGTTTCCCTTCTTTATTTTTCTCTCTTCTTCCTCTCTCAATTCTCCACATCTCTCTCTGAAAGGTGCAATCCAAATGACAAAAAAGCCCTCCTAGAAATCAAGAAAGGCCTAGGAAATCCCTATGACTTGATCACATGGGATCCAAAAACCGATTGTTGTACTGATTGGGCTGAAGTCACTCTCTCTTGTGATGACAAAAACAATCGTGTTACTTCCCTAAACCTCCATAAAATTGAAGACGTCGGCTACCTCTCGCCCGCGTTCGGAGACTTGCCGTACCTCCAAAGTTTGGACATCAATAATGTGCGCAATCTCTCTGGTCCAATTCCGCCCACAATTGCCAAACTCTCAATGCTCACATTCTTGAGAATTAGTCAAACAAACATTTCAGGACCTGTCCCTGGATTTCTTAGTAAGTTGAAAAAACTAACATACATCAACTTGTCATACAATAAACTCGTTGGTACTATCCCTCCTTCACTTTCTCAACTATCGAATCTCGAGTTCCTTGGTTTAGATAGGAACAAACTTACTGGACCAATCCCAGAATCCTTCGGCAACTTTGCTGGAAAACTCACATATCTTTACCTTGGCCACAACCAATTAACCGGGTCAGTACCTAAATCATTTGGTGGTTGGAGTTTTGAGACAATTGACTTGTCTAGAAACACGCTTGAAGGAGATATTTCTTTCTTGTTTGGCAGAGGTAAGACAACATTTCAAATGCTTTTAGATCATAATAAGTTTGCATTCGACTTCTCTAAGTTAACGTTTGGGAAAAGATTATGGAGGTTGGACTTGAACCATAACAAAATTTATGGGAGTCTTCCAGCAGCTATAACGAAACAACCATGGCAGCTATTCAACGTGAGTTATAACAGGCTTTGTGGGAAGATTCCACAAGGTGGGGAAATAAAGAGTTTTGATATTTATGTTTATCTCCACAACAAATGCTTGTGTGACTCTCCGTTACCACCCTGTAAATCTTGATGATTTGCTCTGTCATTTCTGTTGAGAAAAATAAGAGTGGATGGTCTACTCCGTGTTTTTGTGGTCCTAAAAATCTATTTATGTATTTCAACCTTTCTCTTTGTACGTCAATAGGCCAGCAAACTTAAGGTGAGGCCACCAAAGAACTTAATCTGTTTATCATTTATGAATGCCAATGTTCTTGATGCAATTGTCTTTTTAGTCGGAGTGATACCTTTTTATATTTTGGAATAATTTTTGTGGAAATTCAACTGGACGCTTAAGGTGAGGTAGACACAATGATGCTTCTGTTCAGTAACTAAAACTATGAATTCTCGAGATATTTCAAGGAGAGATGTTCCCATATCTGCATCAGATACTCTTCAATTATTGTTACGACAGCTTGAAAACCGTCGATGAACACTATCATAAAGAAATCGAGAAAAGGCTTGAAAACTTTATTCATAAGATCCATGAAAGTTGGTGGAGCATTTGTTAGCTCAAAAGACATCACCATAAATTCAAAGTGCCCGTACCGGGTCCTGAAAGTTGTTTTCTGAATATCCTGTTCCTTAATTTTCAATTGGTAATACCCGGATCTTAAATCTATTTTGAAGAAGTACTTAGCACCCTGCAATTGATCAAACAAATCATCTATCCTAGGTAGTGTGTACTTATTCTTGACTGTGACTTTGTTGACCTGCCGGTAGTCAATACACATCTGTAGTGACCCATATTTATTTCTTAAAAAGAGAACCGGTGCGCCCCAAGGAGACACATTCAGTCTGATGAAACCCTTCTCTAACAAATCCTTCAGTTGTTCCTTTAGCTCCTTCAATTTCGCCGGTGCCATTCTGTAAGGTGAAACAGATATAGGTTGTGTGCCTGGGATCACATCAATCCCGAAATCAATCTCCCTGTCTGGTAGGTTCCAGGGGAGCTCATCAGGAAAGACATCCGGAAATTCATTAACAACAGGCACAAACTCAAGTGTAGTAGCCTCAGCATCAGTGTCCGTGACCCGGACCAAATGATAGATACACCCTTTGTTAATCATCTTCGTGGCCTTAAGGTAAGAAATAAACCTACCTTTTGGAATCACATTATCCCCTTCCACTCAACAACTGGATCATTTTGAAATTCAAACCTCACGGTTCTAGTTCGACAATCGAGCTTCGCAAAACACGAATAAAGCCAATTCATTCCCCTAATTACATAAAAATCGACCATCCTTAATTCAATGAGATCGTCCATAGTGTCCCGACCACGTACCGTGACAACACAACCTCTATAAACCCGTGCGACCACAATAGACTCGCCAATTGGAGTAGATACAAAGAACTGCTCATGAAGTTGTTCCCGGTCTATCCCAAATTCCATAACAACAAAAGGGGTAACATAAGACAAGGTGGAACCGGGATCAATAAGAGAATATACATCATGAGATTGGACAGTCAATATACATGTTATAACATCTAGTGAAGCCTCTGCACTGTGGCTACCATTGATAGCATAGAAACGGCCGGGTCCTCCTGAACTCTGTGCACCAACGCTAGCTGCACAACGCCCTACTTGTGCTGGAGTGCCTCGAGCTGGAAGGGGAGCTGAAGATTCTTTAATATCATGGAAGTCCAAGAAGCAAACTACTATTTTCAAAAGTTCAGCAGAAGCTGACTACAGAAGTCTTGCAACAACTGTGGTAGAAATTATTTGGCTAGTTGGATAAAAGAAGTGGGAGTTGATATCAAGTTACCAGTAGAAGTGTTTAGTGATAGTAAACTGCAATTCAGATTGCAGCCAATCCAGTGTATCATGAAAGAACAAAGCATATAGAGATCGACTGCCATTTCATCAGAGAAAAAACACAAGGACTTGTCAAAACAACTTACATATCAACAAAAGAGCAACCAACAGATGTATTAACCAGAGGGCTCAACAAGATGCAACATGAATATCTTTCTTCCAAGCTAGGTGTTCTTAATGTATTTTTAGTACCTAGCTTGAGGGGGAGTGTAGAGAAATATCACATACAAGGGCAATTTAGTAATTTCACGTTAGTTAATTAGTTAGTTGGTAACAATCCTTCCTAATGTTAATTAGTTAGTTAATATCCACTAAATAGTTATTAGAGTTAATTAGTTAACTATAATTACTCTACCTATATATATATATATACATTGCCTACAGTATGTACACTCAATCAAGTGAAATAAGATCTCTTCTTCTCTCTCTTATCTTCTTTTCTTTCTCTCTGTATCTTCCGTCTCTCATCATCTTCTTCTTCCTCAACTGACTTGGGTTCAACCCAAACATAATTTCAGATACTCTTTTTGAATATGCAGGAGTATAATTTTTGGGGTTAAAAATAACTTGTTCACTATGTTATTTTCTTTATGGTATCTAGATAGAAAATAGTAGAACAACTTGTCCTATATTTAGAGAGATAAAATAAGACCAACTTGTCCTATGCTGGTATAAAATGCCAACACGATCGTTTATCACGTTTACAAGTGCCTTTCATCTACTAAGGTAACTATTTTATATTTCAACTCTACGGTACCCATTAGACGATAGATTCAATTTGAAACAAACCAAATGGTAACCGAACCAACTGTTCATATTATTTCATCGAACGTAATGATAAACAATTGAAAATTGTAATGAAACAATAAAAGGATAGGTGAACGGTAATAGAGAGGAATGAGAAGATAGAAATACACCATAGAAGAAGGGGATAAGAAGCAGAACTCAGAAAAACGGGATCAAGGAATACAGATACTTTATAACAATTCCCATAAACTGAACATATAAGCCACAATCCTAAAAATAGGTTAGTTTGTACAAATATACCACGACAGCTTGAATTTTTAGTTTGTACTGTTAGGCATGCTAACTGGTTCAAGTACTGGATTTGACTCTAACTTGCTGGTGTATACAGCGCCCTGCAATGCCTCTGTGTCCACCAAAATAAAGAAGATAACACATAAAGCTCGCAGCAATTGTAAAATTTTCCAACTCTACTGTCAGGATCAACCAAGATATATAGGAGTAATTTCACCGTGAATGATCAAATGCCCTGGGAACAACGTCAGTAACAATAGTTGAGGCTATTTTCACCAAATCAGCCTCTACATCATCTAATGAAAGCTCAGTATTCATCATAGTCAAGCTACAAGTATATAGTGCAGAAAATTCATACAATGAGAAATTAGGTGGGCAGTCAATAATTTTGTCACCAGGATATAAAATGCATCGCATTATAAAAATAGTAAAGTCATCGGCACCACATCCAGCAACTATTAATGCAAAATACAACAACATACCTAGTGTAGTCTTATAAGTGGTGTCTGGGAAAAATAGTGTGTACGTAGACCTTACCCCTACCTTGTGAAGATATAGAGATTGTTTTTGATAGACCCTCGGCTTAAGAGAAGTATGTAAACAGAAGAAACCACGTAAACCACAACACAAAAATAAGATAACTGAATCAAAAGAAATAACATGTAGTATTAAAAATCTAAGAATAGGAAATACGAGAATATACTAGTAGTACAGGTATAGAAAGGCAATTACATGTACGAAAAAGAAACACGCTCGACTACTCACTAACTCACTACCCTAATCCTTGACCTCCACACCGTCCTATCAAGGGTCATGTCCTCGCCAAGCTAAAGATGTGCCATGTCCTGCCTAATAAGCTCTCCCCAATACTTTTTTAGCGTACCTCTACCTCTTCTTGGCCTCACCACATCCAACCTCTCACACTTCTCACCGGGACATCTGCGCATTTCCTCTTCACATGCCCGAACTATCTTAGCCTCGTTTCCCGTATTTTGTCCACTATGGAGAACACTCCCACCTTGTCCAGAATATCTTTATTCCCAATAATATTTCCCTAGTATGCCTACACATCTATCTCAATATCTTAATTTGTTACATCCCATATTTTTATACGTTAAGTTGAGTCATAAGCTAGTTGGCGTGAGCTTGAAGGATAAGAGAATCTTTGAGAATTATAAGTGTTTATACCATATTTAATAAGTGTTAAGTATATTTTGGAAGATTTTAGATGTTAATCGAATCGAAAAGAAGAAGTTTCCGTGAAATTTCCCGACTTACGGAGTGACTTATGAATCGTACATTGCAGGTACGAGCCAATATGATAACCCGTACTTTTGGGGGTAATACTAGGAGTTGTTAACATACTAAGAGGGTCTTGTGATGAGGTATTTGAATCGTATAATATTCGTATAATAAGTATTGAAGTCAAGCAAGTTGTAAAATAAAAGTTGGCAAAATTTATTTCAAGTTACGTTCATAAGCTTACTAAAATTTTGGTATTATGTTACTAAGCTTTTATCCAAATATACTTGGAATCACGAGAACATCCACCCACCAAATTAAAGGTTTTGCAATTATAATTTCTAACCCCTTGAATCATTCCATGATACGACATCATAGTAAAGAGATATTCGCATTTTTGCGAGACTTCACAAGTATCCCCTTTTGGGACCTACATAGGAGGTGGAAAGCATTTTTTTAGAGAAACGACTAGGAATTATGCCTAGGCTTTTTATATATAAAAGAGAGGCAAATAACATTAGCGGAGGGGGGTATGAACAATTTCCTTCTTCTGCCTCTGATCAAACTATGAAAATATTTGGAATTAGCATCTCATCTTTAAACCATTGTAGCTGAGTTTTCTGTTTCAGTGTGAATTTTTCTAGCTTCATGTATCTCACATATTTAGCCTTTTGGAAGTTGTCCCCATACTGTTGTATGACCAAACACTTAAAGCATTGGACAACCTTTAAGTTTCTGATGGAAGATCCACATAGCATTGCCATTAATCTCTTTATCCCAAACTTCTAGTGGGATAAAGCTCTCATTTTCAAACCCAGCAACTGAGGAACTTGAAGTATCTTCTGCCAGAATCAGGTCTCACATTTATCTCCATAAGCAAAGGATTATGATCTGAATCCGCTGAAGATAAATGAGTGATGATAGTAGAAGGATGGGAGATCAACCATTTATCATTGACCAGACCTCTATCTAATCTCTTCCACACTATAGAGCATTAACCCTTTCCATTAGACCAAGTGAACCTGCTGCCATGGAAACCTAAATCCACTAAACCACAGTCTTCAATCATGCTTAGGAAGTCCAAGATTTTGTTCATCTATTGAGGGAGGCCTCCAAATTTTTCTTCTATGGATGTTATCACATGGAAGTCACCAATGACACACCATGGAATTGTGCATGTACTGGACTTCTTCCCGAATACCTCCCAAAGAGGTCTTGTCAGTGCTATTTTGCATTTGGCATAGATTACAATTATTTGAAATGGTTCCTCTACTTCAGAGTGCTGGAGTTCCATGGTCAACCGTTGTTCATCGTGATCAATAACATTGCATGTGAAGTCTTGATCTCAGAATACCCAGATTTTATTGTTGATATTGGAAGATGTGTTTTGCATGGATAGCTGGAGTCTATAGTGATTGATATTTAGTGTCATCAAGGAATGGTTCCAAAACTGCAATAAAGGATAATTTGTGAAGTTGCTTTAAGGTTTTGAGTCTTTGGATAGCCCCTTTGGTTCTGATACCTCTTGCATTCCATATGATAGTGCTAATCATAAACACTGCTTAGAAGTTGGTGTTTTTGGTGTTGCTTTTGAACTGCTTACTTTGCTTCTAGCGAGGTAATGAGAGGTGTTACCTCTAGGTGACAGGCCTTGAGAATCAACCACATTTTACAATTTAGTAGCCCCATTAATAGCATTAAGTAGCTGGATGCAGGTGTTATCTGCCTCCGTATCATCACTATGTTCATCACGTGCCTCATCACCAAAAATTCTTTCATCTTCAGATTGTATGTGATTGTACTCATCTTCCACCGTTTAAAGTTGTTGGTCAATCTCCGGGACAGACTGTGCCGGTGGGAGGGTATCTGTTTTCCAATTGTTAGTTTCCATTGAAGAAGGTAAGTGTGCCGCATGTGAAACTTCCTCAACATGGGGTGTAGGGATTGAATCATTCATCTTGATATCAGGTGGGATCTTCACTTGAGTACTATGAGGATCAAAATTAGTAAAATCCCGATGAGCCAAGGATTGATTCATACTGCTAACTTGAGGTGAAACTTGTGTAGTAACACCCCTCTATTTCCTCAATTGTCTTCTTTTCTTGTGACTAGGATTTCTCTTTGATTTTGATGCCACATCTTCGGGAATTTGAGAAGCAGCTTCTTTAACTGCCTTGTCATTATGGATAACATCCTTGGAGTTGATAATCACCCAAGTTTCTGCATGTTCTTGGATTACACCCTGAGTGTTGGTCGATTGATCATTTGTTGCAGATTAAGTATGTTTAACAAGGTTCTCAACCTGAGCAGTTTCCCGACCATTCTTCCTTCCTTCAGTACATTCAGTAGCAGGAATGATAGGAGTTGACTGAATTTGAATCACAGTCATTTCCAAAATTCTTGTTGATTGAGCAATCGCTGCAGGAGCTGCTTGATCCTTCAACATTTCTACCTGGGCATTCTCCTGGTCATCCTCTCTTCCTTCCCTATTTTCAATAGGTAGACTGTGAGGGATGGGCTGGCTCTGATTCACAGGAGCATTACCCATCTCCTGTGTAATTGCATGATTGTTAGGGGTAGTAACTAAAGCTCATTGCATACTGTAATCTTTTGCTAATGTTTCTGACCACTGATTGTTCTTTTGTTTTGGAATGTAAATAGTTTGTGACTTCTTGGTGTGATTTTTTATTCTTTTGAAATGTTTCTTCTTCTGAGTTTGCCAAATATTGGTTGAAGGGTCAGCCCCTGCATTCTGGTGAACTTCTCCTACCTGCTCATTGTTGTTTTGACTATTACTCTCGTGATTGTTCTTCTCAGGCCTTTGATGTTGTTTGGCTGGTTTTTAGTTGTTTTTGTACTATTTGACCACTTAATGGTCCTGCTTCTTCTACTAAACTCCTTTCCTTGGAGGACAGGAAAGCTCCATATCTCTTCTCAATCTCCTCATCATTCAGTTTCTTTAGACGTGTGTGACAAGTGGCTAATGTGTTTACAATATAAACAATAATCTGGAAAGCTTTCATATTGAACTTCTAACCACTTTCCATACCCAATGACATCACGATATTCATCAAATCCTAACCAAACATGTAAAGGTCTTTCCTTTGTGAGGTCAATTTGCATTTTGGCCTTCACTACACTACCTCTTGTTTTTTGAAAGGAAGCCAAGTCCAAAAACAAAGCTTTGCCAATAGATGAGGGGAGTAAGGATCTCCACGTAGTAGAAATGCAATGGAAGTTCTGGAATGACTACCCATATAGTAACTATCGCTGAGTCTTCATTAGGATTGAATAATGGTGACCAAGCCTCAATTTTTATCATTTGCCCCTAAATATACATATACTGCATGTTCCATACAGTTGCATGGTCATATTCATTGTGCAGGTCTATGTAGTAAGTCTTTGTGTTGAAGTGTGCAATCTTCACACCTCCAAAAAAACTCTTTGAGTTATAGTGTGCAATCTTCACACCTCCCATTAACTCTATTTTAGTGATGAAACTTCTCCTTATGATCTCCATTGTGGGCATTGTGTTAGAAAATTTTCCAACCATAGTGTATTGGCACGTGGTAACTAGTTTGATCATATAGTCTTCCTTTTTGAAAACCACATATGGTAGACCTTGTTTGATGGTGATCTTTGATGGAGTGAACTCAATAAGAATTTTGGTAGCATATGAGTGAGTAAGAGAGAGAAGTGGTGGTTCTATGGGGTTCTGGGGTTATTTAATTTGTTTTGTTGTTGGTGCAACTTGTATGAGAGTGTTATTGGAGACTTCATCAGGTTTGTGGATAGGTTGTTTGGGATTTATGGTTTTGGTATGTTCATCAAAGTTTGCTAATACTCTTGGATGTGTGTGATTGTAGGCAGGTTTGATGTGATTCTTTATCTGTCTATTTTGTTAATTTGCAATTAACAAGCCCCTTATTAACCTTGACTAAGGACTGATTAACAACATTGTCTGTTGGTGCTATAGCACCATTGTGAATATTTGATTCAACACACTCCTTGGACACTTTAGATTTAGAATCAATTACCTGTACCCCTGTGTCCTTTTGAAGTCCATTCATCTGAGCTTGTGGGAGAATGGATACAACAACAACTTGACTTCTATGCCTTTGGTATTTTTCCCTTTCATCTTTATCAGAATCGTCTTGTCTTGCATTGGTGTCTCTGGCATATTGTCGAGCATTTGGGCTGCTAGGCTTTGCTGGGGTATTCTTTTGCAGAATTGTGATGTGTTGCCGGTTGGGTTCTGGTGAAACTGACTTGGACGTCTTCTCAAAAGTTTTCAAGGTCATTCCTCTTCTGATGTGGTCAGTTTGGACCACCGCAACATCATTTATGGTGACTTCTTCAGACCTAAGATTCACTTTGGAGTTTTGCATGTGGTCGGAGTTCTCAGCTCTTGCAATGTTGTGACATGTCATTTGACTAGCGGCTACATCTTCAATTGGTAAGCAAGATCCTAAATCTGTTACTTATAGTAGAGTATCTGTAGTGACTAGGATTGATTTAGTAGAAATGGTTTGATGAGACTTATCCACAACTCGAAAGGGTTCTTTAATGGTTGGTCTGGTGGCTTCCCACCACGGGACGGTGGTGCATTTTCCATTTTCTAGCTCGCTGCTACTATTCTCTTTGTTCTCTATAATGGTCACCTGTACAGGGAGAGAATTTTGGAAATTAAGGTGTCTGACAGTTTGTACTTCGCATTCGCATGGGAAGCTTCATTTGATGCATAAATCAGGAGTTTCCTTCTCTCATTTGATTTTCGACACCAACAGATCCTAAACACCCCAAATACTCTCTAAAGTGTTCCTACATGGTCCTTGGTCAAAACCAAAGGTAATCATAAATAAAGTATCGTGAATCTCGTAGTTCTAGTAGAATGTAGTACTATCACGTTGTACTCGTGTTGGGTGTTCTTTCAAGTTGAGGCAGCATAAAAAAGGCTTCTTCTTGTTGTTTGAGGTTAGATTCTTCTCCTTCCACTTGTATTTGAAGTGTATCTAAGTCCTAGCTAAGTTGTATGGATGGAAAAGTGCACGATAACAGTTGGTTGTTGTGTATGAAGTGATTGCGGTATGTTGGGCTATTTTGTGATATGTTGTGATGGATATAAGGTTGAAAAATAATGTATATATGTTTGTTGTGTGCTGGAGATGTTGGTATTGATTGTTTGGGTTTGAGTAAAGTGAAAAAAAGATGCTGTCCAAATTATTATAGATGAGCTTTTCTCTCTTTCTGTCGGTTTCTATTTCTTTATCTTAACAATAGTTTCCTTATCGCTTGTTGTAGATCGAAGTGGTATATGGGCTGATTTTGACATCGTGTGTTTAAGTAGTCGACAAGGTATGTAAGGATATTAATCCCCTTCCTTGTCATGATGGTGTGGTAAGTTTCCCCTCCAGAAAAGTGAGCTCCAAAATGAAATGCTTAGAAATATTATACTCGTATATTCAACGGTTCCCTATGTTCTTAACCAATGTCGCTATGATAGAATGTGTTCCATATAGCTCTTCACAGCCCATGTTCTTTTCCAGAGAGTGTAATTCAACTTCAATGTTTCCCTCGTAAAGACATCCTTAGTATAATGACCTTTAATGCGAGTTGTTTTACCCCTGTATTAGCTAACTGCATACGTTCCTTACTTGAGATTGACCCCATATCACGAGTTCCATATGTTCAGTAGTAATTCCTTTTTTCTATCTGAAAGTTCATATGAAATACGGAGGCACCCTTGTAAGTATTCATATATCAAAATGATAACTGTTAGGGTTTGCTCTACTCATGCTATTAATTGTCTGTACATGCCGTAATTTGTTGCACCTTGGTAGGTCCAGTTTCAGATAGTTAGTAGATTCTTATCCAATTTAAAAAGTGTTTATGAGCTAGAATGACTTCCTTACGTGATTTCCAATATCATGACGACACAAGTAAGTACTACGCGAGCAGTTGATTGTAGACGATTGAAGATAATGATGAGGTTGCCTTTTATTGATATATATTGCTTGTAGTATGATTTGACGACCTTAGTAGAAGTGATATGAGAACTCTACTTGTTGAGGCATGTTGTTGGTACGTTAGATACATACAACGAAGAGGTCCAGTGACATGGTAGTACAAGAGTGCTAGCCTAGAAGATACATGCATGATAGCCTGGTAGATGACGAATACGCTAGTCTGAAAGTATTCGCTTATTAGTCGGGTATGAGATGTTAGCACCGCTACCCGAGCTAGGAAAGTACAGATTTACGAGTCTGGTAGCTAGCACATACGTACGAGATGATACAAGTAGTTAGCATTTCAGTTTTATGTATTTGTGCGACTGGCTTATGGTATGCGTTTAGCATTTCAGTTTTATGTGTTTGTGCAACTGGTGTATTGTATGAATGAGATGTTGTTACAGAAAGATTAGGAAGACAAAGCTACAAAGCAATGCTACGGGTCCCGTTTGGTAAGACTATGGTATATGACCTTCTAGACTTATTATATGATGTGAGCTTTAATTTCCAGGTGATCTTGACCCTTGTTATTCTTTTATTTAACTATAATACTTATTTATGATCATTTAGTTGCCTTACATACTCGGTAAATTATTTCATGTTGATGTCCCTTAGGACGGGGATGCTGCAGGTTCAGGTAGGTAGTTTGATGGATCCCCAGATTAAGTAATTTCAGTTCCAATTGTTGATCGACAGACTCCATATCGTCTAGAGTGCAACCGAACCTAGAGGTCCTTATATTTTTCATTTTATATATAGACTTATGGGTAGTTCGAGACCCTGTCCCGACTATGGTATGTTGGTTAGATGATCTTAGGGGATTTTGTAGACGTATTAGATACCTGTAGCCAGTTACAATGTGTTAATCAGATGTTTGCAGGTGCTCCAAATATGGTAATTTTATTAGTTTTTAATAGAATGGTCGCTCGCATATGTAAGACAATTGATGCTTGTCCACCTCACCTAGGTTGGGGTGTGACAAAGTGGTGTCAGAGCAGGTCTATATCCCAGGGAGTGTACAAAGCTATGTCTAGAAGAGTCTTGTTTATATGGATATTTTGCACCACATGTTTTACACAGGAAGCTGCAAGGCATTAAGGATTGTTTACTTTATTTCGTTCCTTGATCGTGCCATAGAGCTGAGTCATACGAAATTGAGCCTGACTTGCATTGATATATACTATACAGAGATGCTAAAGTAATAGAAGTTTGATGGTAACATATGTTTTATTATGTGTTTACAGAAATGCCGATAGGTGAGAAAATATCCCAGGTGTTTATAAATGAGGGTCCTAGTAGTAGACCACCAGTATATAGGGGTTAGACTGAGACCCAACATGGGTCAACATCCTAGGTTTCTCCGACTCCCTCAGTTTTGGATCATATGGGGGTTACGTGTAAGGCCACGTAAAATTTTTGCCAAGGAATTCGAGGTTTTGTGGCGGAAATTTTTGCTGATGGAGGAACTTCGGTGGTCAATTTTGTGACCAAAGATCTATTCCGTAGGCCAGCATACCCATCGCGGGGTTGAGTAGAAAAATAGTTGAATTTTGAAGTTTGTTTTGCGTTCCGTTACGCGATCGCATATCCGTTTCGCAGTCCGCACTTCTGTCGCAAATTTAGCATGAAGAATTTTTTAAGGGTGATTCTGTGGTCCATTTTGTGGCCACTGGTCTACGAACCTCAGACCTGCCGAAGACTAGACTATGCCAGTCCAGGTTTTAGGACCATTTTTGTGGTCCATTTTGCGGGCCACATATCTATTCAGCGGTCCACTTTGCGATGTAGAGTTAAGTTCGGAGGGTCCATTTTTTTATTTTTATAATTCGACCCCATTTTGATTAAAAGCCTTTGGGGCTCGTTTTGGAGGCAAAAATAAGATGTTTTAGAGAGAAGAGAGTATCTTAGAGAGAGAAGGAGAAGACTTAGCAATTCTACACATCCATTCTTGCCCCAATCTTGAAGATTCAAGGGAATCACTCACTAGGACATTATCTATCCGAGTAAGTTCTTGTCCTACATCATCCATGCAAGTTTGTTTTGGGTCTAAGTAGATTGTGGAGTTAGAGATAGGCCATACATGTGTCAATGGGAGGTAGTATGTGGGGTTGTTGAACTATTTTGGGTAGTTTCTTTTTGAAATTGGTTGAAGGAGGAAGAAATTACCATTGTAGAGCTTTGTAGTCGATTTTGCATAGTAGGTGTTTGAAAAAAATTTCCAAGAGAGTTATATTATTAGGATCCTTCCAATTAATATTTGATTTTCCCTATCTTCATATTGATTTGATTTTCTAGAAATATTGGGAAGTTGTAATAATCTAAGGAAATCTCAAGTAAGGTATGTTGGCTAAATTTATCTCTTATAATCGAATTCCATGATATTACCATAAGTTTCAAGTATGGTTGGCCCAGGTTCCTAATATCTGTGTTTCGAGTTGTTCCTAATAGATTCGATTATCCCAAGTAGCGTTGTCTTGAAAGATGTACATACTCAAAACATGTTCCAATTGCTCTTATATTATCATGATCTCTTATGAGAATGTGTTCAAGTATGGTCTATGTATTAAGATGTTATGACTTCAATTCGTGTTTCAAATGGAAGTCTATTATGCTTAACTAGGAACCAAAACTCAATGTGCTTTAGAATTATATTTCTCATATATATACTTAAGGACATAATTTCAATGTCTCTATTTGTTGATAATCCATAAAGATGCTTGAAAGTTGAAGAAGTTGAAGTGAGATAGAAAATGTGGCCATGGTTGTGTAACTAGTGCATATGATTTGATCTATGTTTCAATCGTAAATCACCATAATCTCCTTTGTAAGAGTTCCCAATGTGTTTTGAGTTCTTATTTACCCATGAGTCGAAACTGTGCCTTGCCTTCTAAGAGAAGTATTTCTAAAAGAAATGGTGTATTATCCGTTTATGATTTTTAACTTGTACTGCGATTGCAAGTCATCTTGCTCCATTCTTTGGAAGGAAACCCATTGTGTTTAAGGCCTTTATTACTAATGAACCTAAAGTTATGATTCCAAAATGTTCTATATGTTGATGTTTATGATGACGATCCTTGAAAGTAAAGAAATGAAAGTGTGAAATATGAGATACAACCACTGTTCCTTGAATGAAGAACTCTATGAATGGCCACAAGAGCCAAGGAAATGATGATTTTGTGAGTGGTTGAAAGTACTAATGAAGCTATACATGGTATGATCACATATGAGTTGAATGAATTAGTAATCTGTTTCCTTTGTGTGCAAAACAAAATGATTTTGGGTGTATCATTAGCGAGCTGAGGAAGTGTGGGTTGTAATGGCCCACACCCGAAACTACACGTGTCGGCGTAGGGATGGATTGAGATTATTCCCCTTAATGGGGATGAAATTGATGTGATGAGATTATTCCCCTTAATTGGGATGAGATTGATGTTAGCCCTGGATTGGAAGTCTACCCACATGACATATGTGGGGAGATGGCCTAGCCGATCGGGTGGAGATCGGACGCCATGTCGTGCACATGGTGGTTCCTACTCTTGGTATCACCCCTTTTTCGCATCACCATGTCAATCCACATTGATTCATGGAGAAATGGCTTAGGCGATCGAGTTTGTGATCGGACTCCATGCCTCCTGTATAGTGTGATGAACGGAGGCTAATGATCCCCCAAATAAAATGTTAATTTCTTATTTTGAAAATTGTTATGCTTTAACTTGGAATTTGGATATCATTTATTGTTACTTGCTGCTTTCATGATTTTCCCCTTCTTATATTTGCATTCTATTTCATGAGAGGGTATTTATGTCACGACCCAAACCGATGGGCCGCGATGGGCAACCGGTGCCTTACCAAACCGAGTACCAATGTAACATATCTTTCTTATCATACCATCATAGGTAAATAGGCCGGAAGGGCTGTCATGATATAACAAGAATAAAACATAAGGGAATACTCGACATCGGATGACCCAACATGTAATACAAACTTATACATGTGATATACAAGCCTATAAGACCAAATGGTCACTCGTACACTAAACATAGGTCAACAAGGCCATACAATCTTTCATGTACATGACATCTATCTACAAGCCTCTAAGAGTACATAAACATCATAAAGGTCAGGACAGGGCCCCGCCATATCAATCAATACATGTCCAAATCATACTAACCAAATAGGCAACTCCAGAGCAAGTGGAGTGCACCAACACCTTCCGGTGAGCTGATAAACTACTAGGAGGACTGGAAACCTGTCTACCGGGACCTGTGGGCATGAAACGCGGAGTCCCCAGGAAAAATGGACGTCAGTACGAATAAAGTACCGAGTATGTAAGGCAGAAAAACATAAATAAGAACAGTAATATAAAGAGAGATAAAAGAGATACAACCTATAGCATCTGAGTTCCTCTGAGGGCTACTGACATGAAATACATGATACATATATATACATAAACTTTTAAAAACATACGCCTATATGGGCATCATCATTATCATATCGTACCTGGTCTCTAAGAGGACACGGTAAAAGCATACTTGGACATCATAAGGATCGGTAGAATCGTACCCAGCCACGTGGAGCTCGATAAAACCCAACTGATCAACGGTTGCACAATAGGTTCCATACCCGTCCGACGATATCGTGGTTCAGTAAATTTAAAATTTATAAATATATATAATGCATGTTGGACTCCTGGAATCACATTCTCAACCTTCCAGAGTGACGTAAGGTCGTTGCACCTTCAATTAACATTATGGACATCATACTATCAATATGAACTTCAGTAGGATTCAAGGATCATACATACTTTCTTAGAATAACTTTATAAGGAAAGAACAACATGGACAATCGTAGTTGCTAGGACTAGATTCGTTATGAAATAGCGTATCGTTTACATTTGTTTCACTTTAGATCAAGCCAAAATAAAGAATCAAGATCCTTAACATACCCTAACTGTAACACTCCTCAAAATTTATAAAAGTTTATAGACATGTTAATTATAGAATTTAAATTGTTATTACTATTATTTTCTTGCCTATAGTGAAATATATATATATATATATATATACACACTTAAAAAAAATGGATATACAATTAGGGGGATAGTAATAATTTAAATATTATTAATTATTAAAAGTGGGGTATTATTAAGTATTAGTTAAGTCAAAAAAAAAAAAAAAAAAAAAAAAAAAAAAAGGGGAAAAGGTGAAAGTAAGCCCATAAAGGGCTGTTGGCCAACATAATAGCCTCAAAAGAGGCATGAATAACCCTTACCCAAAAGCAAACAGAATTAACATTCTGTTTGCTTGAGAAACAGAGGCAACAACCGAAGGCAATGAAAATTCTAGGGTTCTTCATAACTTGCTTAGTTTTATACTCAGGTATATAAATTTCTCTATTCTCAATTACCCTGCAGTAGTAATAGGTAGGAGTTGAATAGATAATTCCCTTCTTTCTTTATATCAACAATAAATTTCATGTTTAGGTGTAAAACTTTAAAATTGATTAAAATACACTANTTCGCTCGGTTATGTTTAGTGATCGGGTGCCGGTCCCGACTTGTTTAGAAAATGGGTCGTGACACTAACTCCTTTGAGTCCTTAATACCTTCCAAGTAATTCTTCAAACAACTCAACTCAATCTACCATAGCATAAAGAGATTCAAAATCAGTGCTCAGTAAAGGCTGAATCCGTAACATAAACTAGTAGCTCATTTATGTAAATTTGGGCAGCATATCCCCTGTAACAAGGGCCTACTCCAATACCATATACCAACAACAACAACCAGATAAATCCAGCAACATATAAATATCAATAACAAGACACCATATAACAACAACAAGTCACAGCTACTTCACGACGCGCGACAAGATTTGATTGGAATCCGTGTAATCCATATTACCCCTCATAGACTTCTTACATTAACTTAACAGAATTATTATCATGATAATCAAGTCATTCATCAATTATTCCATCCTTATACCATATATTTATAACAAAGGAAACAATCTACAACTCCAACTATCTTCAATTAGCAACTATTCACTAGTTCATGCCTAGTCCTTCCATTTAACTTAATAAAAGTCAAGATAACCTTAAAAATATGCAAGAAAACAATAAACATACCTCCTACAGTAATTTCAAGTCGAAATCCAAGTTATATTTAGCTTACAACAGCCCTCAATGGCAATATAACACCATAGAAGTGACTTAAGCTAATCCATGTATTATCTTGTAGTTTATCTTCCTAACAACTTAACCAACATACAAGAAAGCTTAAGAACAATTAGTAGGCTGTTATACTCAACTTATTCAGTAGCAACAACCAGAAATTTCATCCAAAAACAGCCCACAACTATCCTTAATGACAACACAACCTCAAAGAGGTGTTGTTCTTCACTAGAACTAACTTTTGATGTTGAAATATGGTGTAATCCATTTGCAAGACTTGAAATAACCTAGGGTTGATACTTGAGAGAGTATTTTATAGAACTTAAACCACTTAAACAACCTCCCATACGAGCTGGAACCACCCAAAAATCAGCAACAACAAGAAGAGCAAGAAACTTACTAGCGCGACGGGATTCCGACGCTGGATTTGTGTTGTTTGCCCTTTGTTTAGGTCTTGGATCATGAGAGAACCTTGAGCTAGTGCTTTTAGGCATCTAGGGCCTAATATACTGAAAAATAATGGGTTAAAATGGGGTTGAGGCGTCTTATATATATATATATATATCAATATATCTCAACCGCCATTGTGGGTCCCAGAGATAGCTGCTTGGCGCTGTCTTGCAAAAACGTGAATATCTCTATACTATGACATTGTATCGATGAACAGATTAATGAGTTAGAAACTAGACTCGTAGGTATATCACCCCATAATTCAAAGTATATTAGGTTAAAAGCTCAACTATATTTGACCTAATTTTCAGCACATTTATGAATGTAACTTGTGATGACCTTTGCCAACTTTTGTTCAACAACTCGCTTGACTTCAAAATGGAACACACGATTATCATAAGTCTAAACTAACTTATAACATAACCTCCTTAACACGTTAAGAACCCTAGTATCACCCCAAAAGTACATGTTATAACATTCCCAACTTGTCCACATTCGAAGAAACTTATTTTCTTCAATTTGTTAAGCTTCTAAGCCTTTATACCCTCTTGGTGCTTGTTATCCATGATCTTAAAGATTTTGTAATCTCCAAGGTAACATGATTAACTTACTTTATGTACTTTCAAAGACGATCTCATTTCTGAGCTTACATCAATTGACTTACGATGTACTCTCACGTACGAAAACATGGGGTATTACATCATTCCCCACTTTGGAACATTCGTCCATGAATGTTGGGTGATGCGCTTATCAGTCTCATAACCCATAGCTCTTACGAATATTTTAGTACTTTCCTTTTCATCTAGGTATCTGTGCTGTGAATAAATCCAAAGGCCAGGGCATTCCCCCTTTAGGCCTCTTTCTCACACCATAGCTTGTGATCAGAATTCTTCCAATCTCGTAACTGTTGCTATCTTCCGTCATGCAGAATGTATGACTCTGGCCTTGTATGTGCGCCTATGCGACTCTTCTCTCCCTTTTCCTCCCGCTTTTAGCCAATATCTAGGCCTCACTTTGTGAACATATACAGAACTATGACAAGCTGTCCCTCTAGGAATCTATAGGTAAACTGAAGTTCTTTGGTCGGTACTTGTTGAATGTACGACTATCGGTATATATTATTTCATAGCCTCAATTATCTATGCTTAAGTCTTTACTACATCTTGTTAGCTTATACTATACCATAACACATACTTCAGTTTATTATTACCGAGGTTTTGCTACCCAACTCCAGGTTATTCTCTTGCTGCTTATCCTACATGTATAAATCTATGTCCTTTAATGCTTCCTCATTAATATTCATCTTAAGACTGACGGTCTAATCTCATCTCATAGTTTGCAACTTTTATCTATCCATTGGTTATTTAACTTAATGTTGATCCATAATCTACCACTGATAACTTAAAACCTCTTACGTAATACATTGTCACTATGGCTCACGTCTCATCGGGGAACATCTTAAGTGATTTGCCTAATCCTCCTAGGGAATATACTATACTTCAATAACCGTATTTCACAACATCCCGATGTGGTTCATCTTATGGGGGTATTCTAATCCGATGAAATTTATGAAATCCCTATTCTTTAAATCATTACACAATCAAATACCTAAATGTCCTCTTATCTATCACAATTACACCCTTATTCTACTACCAGGGCAGCATTCTATCCCTTCTAAATGCTCCTAGTTTTAAACTCCTTTGAGTTCATTCAAGCTATACTGAGCTTTCTATAAATTATGGAAACCATCAGCTCTCTTGTTTTGATGGGCTTAATTCCGAGCCCTTACCTATTCTTATTACATTCTCACTCACCTTTTCTTATCCTTACTCCTATCTACCTAAAACCTTGTCACCCTACAATATTTTATCTTGCGACCTACACATATCTATTTATACTACTTGCAAGCTTTAACTTGCTAGCACAATAGATTTCCTTCCGTGCCTTCTCAGTTGTCTTTAAATGTAAGCAATTACTTTTCCTAGTCGTTCTGCCACTGGTTGCATGAATCCTTGGCTTATCTTAGTGACCAGGAATACTGGAATTCCCTGTAACTCATATGATCTCAAATATCACCTTTGATTTTTTTTCTTCCCGTTCATCAGCCACGATAGGTGTGTATTTTTATGGAGTGTGTAAAGACCCGTAAAATTTCATGGCTAAAAATAATGCCCAAATAGGTCCCCGTGTTTTTATAACTGTAGAAATTTTTAAAACTGACCCTTTTTGAGTAAAAAGTACCCCGAGACTTAAAAGATAAAATTTTCCAGATTTGCGCAGGTCTACAGTCCACTATGTGATCGCAGATCAGGTATGCGGACCGCATAGTGGTCGCATACTTGGACAATTTGCTGTCCATTTTGAGGACATCTATGCGGCCTAGAATGCGATCGCATTTCACGAATGCGGGCCGCATAGTTGTCGCATTCTTGCACCTTGATATTTGCGAAGAGAGTTTTGCGACGCACTATGCGATCGCATAACAGGTATGCAGAACGAATAGTGGTCGCATACCTGCACAGTCTGCTTTTATTTTTGGCCCATTTGAGGGCCATTTATGAGACAGGAATGCGAACCCCATAGTGAAATGCGATCGCATTCCTGACCACATTTCTTCTTCGGGACTGTTAAAATTCTAATTTTTATACCCGACCCCCAGTTCATTAAAACACTTACCCCCTTCCATTTTAAAGATTTTCTGGACAAAATAGAGAGTGGGAAGAGAGAGTTCTAGAGAGAGAAAGTCCCAACTTCATCAAAGTGATCCTCCTTCATCACTCAAGCTTGGAACTNGGGGGGGTGACATACCGTTCGATAAAATGCCTAAATGAGTTCGAGTTATGTTTATGGTTCCTAATTCTAAGTGAAATATGTCACATTGTGAACTAGATTGAAGGTGCTAGAAGGTCCGGTGAATTGTGGTAGAAATTAAGGAAAAATCCCAAATCAATGTATGTATGGCTAACTTTAATCTTTGTAGAGTCACCTTGTTGGTGTCCGAGCATTTGGTATGAGTTTCTTTCTTGAGCATATGTGAATTTATTGCCATGCTGTGTCGAGGAGTACGATTTCGTTCTTTGAATTTCTTAGTCGATTACCATGTTATATGAGCTTGCGAAAAGGTGATTCCTTGTGATTATTCTATCATGTGCAAAGCTCGTTAAATGTTGAATACGTCGGTATGAGAGGTTGTGCTGCAAAACAAAAGAAATGATAACGAATCAAAATGTTGAATGTATCTAAATGCTAAATGCTGTGAAGTAAATAATGGAAAGGAAACGGGGATAAACTAATTGAGCTATATGTTGATGGCATACCGTATATGATTTACTGTTTGATAAAGATTTCTGTGGCCTTGATTTCAAATGGTTACTTGGTTGTTACGAATGAATATCCTTGACGATGAGAATCTTTGTGATTGAATTGTTGGTTGATGTTGCTATTAATTACATTGTTGAACGTATCCAAGTGCTAAAAGCTGTGTAGCAAATGATGAAAGTAAATATGGACTGATTTTATTGAGTTAAATTATTGTGGCAACACCATATATAAATTACTGATTGGTAAGGATCATTGTGCCTTGATTTCACATACTTATTGGTTGATATGAACTTATGTTCTTCATTATGAAGATCCTTGTGATATAATTGTTGGTGGTTATTGCTGTGAAATGTGATTGTAAGGTGGGATCGGGTTGCACACCGCAATAGAATTGTAAGGTGGGATCGGGTTGTACGCCGCAACAGAATTGTAAGGTGGGATCGGGTTGCACACAACAACAGAATTGTAAGGTAGGATCGGGTTGCACGCCGCAACAGAAGTAATAAGGGTGTAATGTGGTTGTGAGATGGGATCAGGTTACACGCCACAACCGAAGAAATAAGGGTGGAATATGATTTTAAGGTGGGATTGGGTTGCGTGCCGCAACAGGGGAACAATTGAAATAAGAAACTGTGGAAACCACATTTGTGATTCTCTGTATCTCTGTGCAATATTTGTTTGGGTTTCTTTAACTGCCTCATATATGCGTATTGCTTGATTTTACATAGAGTAAAGTTTGTTTATACATACTAGTACTATTCAATGGTACTAACGTCCCTTTTTCCGGGGGCACTACATTTTCGATATGGATGTAGGTAGTTCTATAGCAGGTATCTCGGTTCGCCGTTAGTGGTGCCTCCTCGTCATCTCTCTAGCAGTTCTGGTGAGCCCCATTTCCTCTCGGGGCCGTGTGTAGTCTATATCGTCTCTTTTGTATGTGTAGTCTATATCGTCTCTTTTGTATATCTTATGTCTTTTAAGGTATAGCCGGGGCCTTGTTGCCGGCAAGTATTGTGTAAACTCCTAGTACTCTTAGAGGCTCCGTAGACACTGTGTGGGTTGTATGTATTTTGGGTAGTAGTTGTAATTATTTGTAATCTTGGTTCCGTGTCGGAAATGTTGTGCTTAATTTGTATATTTTGGGATTATCAAATGTTGAAGCTTTAAAAGAGGAAAATGGAAAATTTGGTTGTAAATTCATTATAAATTTGTATATTGTGCACGGGGTAACGCGTTGGGTAGGAAAGGCAATCCAGGTCCGCTTGACCGGAATCATTCGGTTAGGTGCCGGTCTCGTCCCTCAGTTTTGGGGAGTGACGGAGTGCATACAATGTTGTAGTGAGACTGTTGCTACTAGATCATTTCATCTTTAGGTCACTATGCTTAAGTTGAATCCTCCTTCCTTGTTTCCTGAACTAGTCTTTCGTTCTAGTACTTATGGGAGACCCTCTAACTCTTGTAAAGCTGCGAGCTTATTACATCATATACCCGACGGAATTTTTGATGTTCTTGATCGCCTATAATTATCCCTATTTACTTAGCTTCGCGCCCATGTGCTTATGTTGTTTTTGAACTAAAATTTTTGATTGTCTTCCTAGTGACACTATCTTATATTTTGGTAACACTTATACGGCACCTTTAACAACCCCAATTCCTATCTGAATATTTCTCAAGGATTACGATGTCATATCTGCGAGACTGAATTCACTATGTTGGGGTTCACTACATTTATCTTGCACAAGATGCTAATTTGTTTGTATCCTCTTGTCTAGCCATATCTAGGCTCTTCCTGAATTAACTACTAATTACTCGTTGGTCCATTCTCATATCTATATTTTACGTAATCTCTCTTTGGTTATGTCCTTTATCTTGACTTACCCCTCGCATTGCCTCCTTATGTATCCATTGTTCATTTGCACTTATTTATCAATAGCATCTAGTGCTGGAACCCTTATTGCCTCTCCCCATCATCGTGCTTGCATAATGTTCTAGATTCGTATCATATCCATAGGATCTGAATAAATGCAACATCATCCCTTTCTCCTTTTTACCACATTCTTCCTTTACAATTCCATAGTGAACCACTTAACTCCGACTTAATACCATACCACACCATATTCCCCCCTTTAGGGGAGTACTAAGATTTAGTACTACGACGATATACCTATAGATATTTTACCTCTTCATTATTGGCGTCTTTTCACATCATCAATGACCTTTACTCGCCTTATGTTAACCCTTCTGTACCAGGGATAACTGAATTCCTTACGGACAAGGGTGACACCTAGTGTAACTGGCACACTTAGTACCCTAAGCATAACTATGCTCACAGTGCTTGCTTTAGGGAAGCGTCTCCTGAATGAACTTTAAAGGTTATTCTTTTGTTATCCATTCTATTACTGTCGGAATGCTATCTCTGAAATTCACATGATGCCGACTATTATCAAATTTTGTGATCCCTAATTCATGTCCAGTTATCTTGCTCACTAGCCCATACTTATTTCTATTACACCATGGGTCTAACTTTTCCTTCTGGTAATCATGTTGGAGTCACCAAGTCATTTATCGAAATGGAGATATGACTTTATGGATTATACTCTTTTATTGTCTCAAGGCTTGTAACCTCTTGTCTTTTCCTTAAATTAACTATAGACTCTGTAATCTTGTCATATTTTTATTTATCATTATTGCCCATTTATCACATCTTACTCATAATAGTTCTTTCTCTGTCTTCTTATTCTCTTGCTAATATTTTCGCCTATTACCTTATTACAAAAACTTAAACAAAACATTTTTTTCACTTTTAGCTCCCCGTGCTCTATCCATTGGCTCTTCGGGTCGCCTAACATTCTCTCTTTACTATGAACCGGAGCTATACAAAGGTAAATATTTATCCTTTCTAGTATTCTAGTGACAATCTTCTATTTTTTTTGGGATATTCTAGTATCCATATCTAAATGTACTATTCTAGAGTGCACCATCGGGGTGTCTCACAAGGAGAACTATTACCACGTTTGCAACATCCTTCGGAAATGTCAGCTAATGGTAACAACCCATCCACCATTTTGGGTTACTCTAACCCTAGCCCAATCCTGATATCCAATCCTTCTCTTAAGCAATATCTATTAGCTCCCACAATGCATAACTAAGATGGGCGTGGCTAATTGTACATACCTCTGTCACTATTGAAGTAACTCGGCATACTTATATTTCTCTGCCTGAATTGTAAAAACTGATAATCTTCACTAACTGGGTACCTCGTACCCTTCTTCAACTTGTTTCTTTTACTTGTTGAAACGTGTATATACCTTTTGATTCGGTCATTGCTTTAAACCATATGGGTGGAAAGATATTCATTCCTTAAAGAATCTTACACGTTTTAGTACACACATAATCTACTGAAGACCTTAAATTTAATCATCATAAGCATGGTGAAATATCGAGTTCCTCTGATCAACTCTTCTACAACCACATTCAATCACTTACCAACTATCTTTATGGATGTAGGTGTCCTTGTATTACAAATAAAATAGAATTTAGGCGTTTGAATTCTTGCAATTGAGCTCTACCCACATGATCTAGAGTAATAAGAAAGAGTGACAGTCCTAAATGCCCCGTAGCCTCCTACTTATAAATGTGGTGCACAACACACCCATAAATAAGGCTCTACTAGAAACCACTTGTAGACTCCCTAGGACAGAACTGCTCTGATACCACTTTTATCATGACCCAAACTGATGTGCCGCGACAAGCACCCGGTGCCTTACGCAACCGAGTACCAATGTAACGTATCTTTCTTATCATACCACCGTAGGTAAATGGGACGAAAGGGTAGTCATGATATAACCTGAATAAAACATAAGGGAATACTTGACATATGATGACCCAACATGTAATACAAACTTATACATGTGACATACGGGCCTATAAGACCAAATCATCACTTGTGAATTGAAAATAGGCCGACAAGGCTACACTATCTTTCATATACATGTCATATGTCTACAAGCCTCTCAGAGTACATAAACATCATAATGGTCGGAATTGGGCCCCGCCATACCAATCAATACATGTCCAAATCATATTGACCAAAATAGGCAACTCCAGAGCAAGTGGAGTGCTCCAACACCTTCCGCTAAGATGATTGCCTACTAGGAGGACTAGAAACCTGTCTATCAGGACTTGCGGGCATGAAATGCAGTGCCCCCAGGCAAAAGGGCGTCAATACGAATAAATTACCAAGTATGTAAGGTAGGAAAGCATAAATAAGAATATTAATATAAAGAGAGATAGATGAGATACATCTTGTAGCATCTAAGTGCCTATGAGAGATACTGACATGAAATGCATGATACATATATATGCATAAACATTTAAAAATATACGCCTTTGTGGGAATCATCATCATCATATCGTACCCAAGCTCAAAGAGGACTTGGTATAAAGCGTACCCGGCCATCATAAGGCTCGGTAGTCGTACCTGGCCATGTGGAGCTCGGTAAAACCCAACTGATTAGTGGTTGCATAATAGGTGTTGTACCCAACTGACTATAGCGTGACTCGGTAGAGTAAAATAGATACATATATATAATGCATACTGGACTAATGGAATCACATTCTCAACCTTCCGGAATGACGTAAGGTTGTTGCACCTTCAATTAACATTATGGACATCATACCATCAATATGAACTTCACTAGGATTCAAGAATCATACATAATTTCTTACAATAACTTTATAAGGAAAGAACAAGACGGACAACCTAAGTTGCTAGGAGTAGATTGATTATGAAATAACGTATCATTTACATTTGTTTCACTTTAGATCATGCCAAAATAAAGAACGAGCCTTAACATACCTTACCTCTTTTGAGTCCTTAATACCTTCCAAGCAATTCTTTAAACAACTCAACTCAATCTACTATAGCATAAGGAGATTCAAAATCAGTGCTTAGTAAAGGCTAAGTCCACAACTGAAACTAGTAGCTCATTTGTGTAAATTTGCACAGCATCTGCCTTGTAACATGGGCCTCCTCCAATACCATAAACCAACAAAAACCAGAGAAATCTAGCAACTACTTCACTATGAGCGACAAGCTGCGATTGGAATCTGTATAACCCATATTACCCCTTATAGACGTCTTAAACAAACTTAACATCATCATTAACATGATAATGAATTCATTCATCAATGATTCCATCCTTATACCATATATTTATAACAAAGAAAATAATCTACAACTCCAACTATCTTCAATTAACAACTTTATTCACTAGTTCATGTCTAGTCCATCCATTTAACTTAATCAACATGAAGATAACCTTAAGCACTTGAAATAACTCAATAAACATACCTTCTACAGTAACTTCAAGTCCAAATCCAAGTTATATGTAGCTTACAACAGCCCTAAATGGCAATACAACACCATAGAAGTGACTTAAGTTAATCCATGTATTATCTTGGAGTTTATCATCTTAACAACTTAAACAACATACAAGAAATCTTAAGAACATTTATTAGGCTGTTGTACTCACCTTAGTCAGTAGCAACAACCCTTAAATTTCAGCCAAACACAGCCCACAACTATCCTTAATGACCACACAACCTCAGAGAGGTCTTATTCTTCACCAGAACTAACTTTTGATGTTGAAATATGGTGTAATCCATTTGCAAGACTTGAAATAACTTAGGGTTGATATGAAAACCTTGGGATAGTTTTTTATAGAACTTAATCCACATAAAAAAACCTCCCACACGAGCTGGAACAACCCAAAAATCAGCAATAACAAGAAGAGCAAGAAACGTACTAGCGCGACGAGACTCCCGACACTTGATTTGTGTTGTTTGCCCTTTGTTTGGATCTTTGATCATGAAATAACCTTCAGAGAGTGTTTTTAGGTATCTAGGGTTTAAATATACTGAAAAATAATGGGTTAAAATAGGGTTGAGGCATCTTATATATATCAGTATATCCCAACCGCCATTGTGGGTCCTATACAGAGCAGCTTGGCGCAGTCTTGCGAAAACACTGATATCTCTCTACTCCAACATTATATTTCACACCCCAAACCTGGGTGTGGGGGGGGGGGGGGGGGGGGGGGGGGGCTAGACCGGCACCCGGTACCTCACTATCCTTACGTACCAACTTGCGATTAAGGAACTCTGGATCTATAATGTAATACTTTGGCTAGGGGCTACATTGCAAGACAATTTGCGAAGCAAAATATAGAACTGAATGGAAAATAACGCCAACTAAATTTCAATATGAAGTTGGGCTGGCAAGGCCGTCATAACTGCTGCAACTGACAAGCCAACAAAATGTATATACAGGGCCTACAAGCCCAACATACTGCACTAACTGACGGGATATGTCTACAAGCCTCTACTGCTGGATGTACTGTGATCGGAACAAGGCCCCGACCTACCCATAACCTATATACATATATATACACGATGTACATAAAACTCTAGACTCGGCAACTCCGAAGGACGTGGAGCTTACCGATAAAGCTAAACCCGGGCAACACATATTGAGGAGGTCTACCCGTCTGTCTGTCTAAACCTGCACACATGAAATGTAGCGTCCCCAGAAAAAAAGGGACGTCAGTACGAAATAATGTACCGAGTGTGCAAGGAAATAATATAACTGAAAGATGAAACTGAACTGAAAATATAATATCTGAAAGTAACTAGGAGTCAAAGATAATCTGAAGATATACTCATTTTCTGATGTTGACTCAACTCTCTCAATATAGTAAGTAAAATAGTTGTCCGGCCTTATAGGGCTCGGTATATGTATATATATGCTCTTCCGTAGTAGGCTCACTCATAGGTGCTCGACCATACTAGGCTCTGTATCTCGGACATGCTAGGCTCGCTCATAGGTGCTCGACTATAGTAGGCTCGGTATATAACTTACCTTCTGATCAAAGGTTGTCCAATCGGGGCCTGCCCATCGATTATAGCTCAATGATAATGGAAATACTGTAATATTATATATATATAGGCTCTCTTGAATAGAACAAGACAATACACAATCGAATATGAAGTCCCGATAAGGAGAATACTGTAACTTATGAGACTGGAAAAATGTACATAAATTTTGAAATATGAATTTCTCTTTATGTCTCTTCATCAACTCATGTAATGGATTTCCTTATTATTTAATCATTCAGTTTTTTAAGTAATGACATATGGTGTTTGTAAGCTTATGCTCGTTGACTAAACCAGGATTATTATGCACTTTGGTATAACTTATGCCGGAATCGTAAAAGTATCAGTGTGTTAGTAATAAAGGTATCTCAACACCTTCAATTAGGAAATCCTTACATTATAATCCACATATTATTGTTCCCTCATTATTTTCCACTGCATAAACAATTTCTACATTATTACAATTCAACAAAATGAAGGAAGGGCTTAGTCTTAACATACCTGGAGTAGGAAACAATCTGTATGGTATTCTTGAGAAGGATTGCACCGTAGTCCCTCATATATGCAACATCCCGTTGTTATTACGCAGTGCAATTTCGTATGAATTTAAAAACTCCCTTACCTTCGTTCCATGTTTTGTCTTTCTATATGCTATATTATATTTACTAATGAAAATAATTTGGGAGGGGAAGCTGGAGTACTTATATATTTTGTAACTCATATAGAAATTCTACAACCACTTCTTGATTTTCGGATTTAAGTAGTCATATGTAACTTGTATATTTAACAATTACACCATTCACGACCTTGTGTATTTTTGTAACTTAAATTCTATGCCTTTGTAGTATTGTCTAATCTTTGTCAAAGTAGATCTGATCTCCATTGAAGATGAGTTAGAGATGAGTAACATATTCCACTTCTTACGTGTAAAATGGCTAAGGAATGTTGTCTACTTGCTGCCACGTGGGGGGGGGGGGGATTTTCCCCACCTATAATTATCCACAACTCCTTAATTACATGGTTAATCTCCTATTAGATCAATAATTAACTAATTACCCACATAATTAAGAATTGTCTCAGATTACTTAAAATACTACTCATTTTTTATACACTTTATACATCATGCTATCATGGTCTTATTGTACATTGTATGGTACTAGTCCATAAATATCGGGTATTATAGCTCAGACCGTATTTTATCCCAAATCGACGACCTTCAACGAAACTTATTTTCTTTGAATAATTTACCATTTTTCTTTCACGTCACTTACTTATTGCTTGTTATAAATATCATAAATGTTTATAAACTCAACAAAATCTCATCCACTAGTCTACGTCAATTAACTGAAGAAGAAACTATAACGTATGAAAACGCGAGATGTAACATCCCTCCACCTTATAAACATTCGTCCTCGAATGTTTACTCTCTTCGACTTTGGGAATTTTTTTTTCCAGAGTCTCCTCTGTGCACTAGACTAAAACCAAGCAGCTAGAAAACATACTATACATGCCACACATGAATGTTGTCTATAAATTGCAAAACATGGCTTCACACAACTGTCTATTATGATTTCTGAGAGTAAAAAACTAAGAGCTTACCTGTTGACCTACTGGCCTGAATAGGGCTGTGCTGAGGTTTCCATCCTAGAGCCATATCTTCAGTTTGAAATAAGTGGGGGGTATTTAGACTTCATTTCTTCCTCCGCTTCCCACGTCATCTTTTCGACATTCTTGCTTCTCCAAAGAACCTTCACGGAGGCTAACTCCTTATTTAGTAGCTTGAAAATTTGTCGGTCTAGGATGACAACCGAATTTTTTTTGTATGACAAGTCCTCCGCAATCTGTACATCATCTGTGGACACCACTAGGGTAGGATCGCCAATGCACTTCCGTAGCATGGATACGTGAAAAATCGGATGGACAAACTCCAATTTTGAGGGCAATTCTAACTCATAAGCTACTTAACCCACTCTCCTAGTGATCCTATAAGGCCCAATATACCATGGGCTAAGCTTGCCTTTCGTGCCAATCCTCATCACACTCTTCATAGGTGACACCTTTAAAAATACCCAGTCATTAACCCGAACTCTAAGTCTCGTCCCCGCACGTCAGAATATGACTTCTGACGTCTCTGAGCTATCAACAGTCACTCCCGGATAAGCTTTAATTTTTCTATCGCCTTGTGAACCAGGTCTGGCCCATGTAACCCAGTTTCTCTAACATCAACCACCCTATAGGAGATCTGCACTTACACCCATACAAAGCCTCATACGGAGCTATCTGGATACTAGAGTGGTAACTGTTATTATATGCAAACTCAATAAGAGGTAGATCTTCATCACAACTTCTTTTAAAATCCAACACACATGCTCGTAACATATCCTCGAGCGTTTGAATTATGCGCTCGGCTTGTCTGTCAGTCTGTGGATGAAAAGCTGTGATGAGATTTACCCGAGTCCCTATACCTCTCTGAAATGACCTCCAAAAATGTGCTATAAAGTAGGCCCTAGAGTCAGATATAATAGATACTGGTACTCCGTGTAGTCGCACTATATACTTAATATATAATTTTGCATAATCTTCTGCTGTATATGTAGATCTCACCGGTAGGAAATGGGCTGATTTCGTGAGCCTATCGACGATCACCCATATGGAACTGAACTTACAATGAGAACGAGGTAAACCCGTGATAAAGTCCATGTTTATCGCGTCCCATTTCCATGTCGGGATCTCTATAGTCTATATTAGCCTTTGGGCTTCTGGTGCTCTATTTTCACCTGTTGGAAACTAGGACACTGAGCGACAAACTCATCAATGTTCTTCTTCATATCGTTCCACCAGTACATATCCTTAATGTCATGATACATCTTCGTCGACCCAGGGTGAATGGAGTACCACGAATAATATGCCTCTGAAATAATCCTTTCTCGTAGCCGTGCTACATCTGGAACACACAATAGACCTCTATATATAAACCCCATCTCCTTTGAGTTCTAACAACTGCTTCTTCTTCTGCGAAACTCGGTCTCTCAGCTCGACCAACTCTGGGTCCTCGTACTGCCTCTCCTTTACTTCAACTATGAGAGATGATTTTGCAGCATTTTGGAGTACAACTCCACCATTGCCAGAGTCTACTAATCGGTCCCCTAAACAATCCAATTGATGAATATCTCTAGTTAATTGTCTTTTCCCGGCCTCTACATGTGCTAATCTACCCATAGATCATCGACTTAAGGCATATTCTACAATATTTGCTTACCTTGGATGGTAGAGAATGTTAACATCGTAATCTTTTAGTAACTAAAGCCATCACCTTTGTCAAAATTCAACTCTTTTTGCTTGAAGATATATTGCAGCCTTTTATGATCTGTGAATACATCAACATGAACACCATATAAATAATGCCGCCATATCTTAAGTGCATGGACAACCGCAGCTAACTCGAGGTCGTGGGTCGGATAATTCTGCTCATGCTTCCTTAACTGTCTTGAAGCATATGCAATTAACTTTCCCATGTTGCATCAGTAAACATTCTAACCCGACATCTGAAGCATCGTAATACATGGCATAACCATCTGGGCCCTTTGGAAGTGCTAGAACTGGAGCTGACGTCAACCTGTTCTTAAGCTCCTGGAAACTTTGCTCACATGCCTCTGTCCACTGAAACTTGGTTATTTTCTGCATCAACTTGGTTAATGGCATTGAAAGAGAAGAAAACCCCTATACGAACCTCCGGTAGTATCCTGCTAAGACTAGAAAGCTACGAATCTCTGTCAAAGTGGTAGGTCTAGGCCAGGATTTCACAGCCTCAATCTTCTGATTGTCTACCTTTATACCTCCATCAGATACAATGTGCCCCAAGAATGCTACCGACTTCAACCATAACTCATATTTAGTAAACTTAGCATATAATTTACTATCGCGGAGGGTTTGGAGTACCGCTCGCAGGTGGTCTGCATGCTCATCCTCTGAACGTGAATAAACCAAAATATAATCAATAAATATTATAACGAACATATCTAAAAATGTCCGGAATAGGATATTCATAAAGTCCATAAATACGGCAGGTGCATTCGTCAACCCGAATGACATGAAAAGAAACTCGAAGTGGCCATATCGGGTCCTGAAGGCTGTTTTGGGAATATCTTTCTCCCGAACTCTGACCTGGTGGTACCCCGACCTCAATTCTATTTTTGAAAATCATCTAGTTCCTTGAAACTTATAAAACAATTCATCTATCCTTGGAAGTGGATACTTATTATTAATAGTTACCTTGTTCAACTGCCTATAATCGATACACATCCTCAACGAGCCGTCTTTCTTCCTTACAAACAGTACCGGTGTACCCCAAGGTGAGGTACTGGGCCTGATCAAACCTTTCTCCAGCAAATCTTTTAACTGCTCCTTCAACTTCTTTAATTTGGAGGGTGCCATTCTATACGGAGGGGCGAATATTGTTGAGTTCCCGGAAGCAAATCGATGCCAAAATCAATCTCTCACTATGGATGAATACCTGGAAGTTCATTTGGAAATACATCTGCATACTCTTCGACTATTGGAATAGATTGAAGTGTAGTTATCTCAGTATCTGTATCTCTAACTCACACAATATGATAAATGCACCCTTTGGAAATCATCTTCCTCGCTTTCAGATATGAAATAAACCTACATCGGGGTGTCGCTGTATTACCTACCCATTCAAGGATTGGTTCACCCGAAAAATGAAATCTAGCTATCTTTGCTCGACAATCAACTATGTCATAGCAATCTGCCAACCATTCCATGCCCATGATAGCATCAAAATCCAGCATTTCTAGCTCAACTAGGTCGGCTGAGGTCTGACGACAACGATCTGACACCATACAATCTCGGTAAACCTGTCTAGAAATAATCGATTCTCTGACCGTTGTAGATACCGCAAAAGGATCACTTAGTATTTCAGGAACTATACCAAACTTCCCCGTGACAAATGAGGTAATGCACGATAAAGTAGATCCTAAGTCTATCAAGGCATAAGATTCGTGAGAGAAAATGGTCAACATACCTGTCACAATGTTTGGTGAAGAGTCCTAGTCATGTCGACCCACTAAAGCATAGCTACGATTCTGGTTACAACCCGAACTAGAACCTCGACCTCTGCCTAGACCTCTACCAGCCGAAGAGTGAGACCCGCGCTCCGAAAGATGCAAAAACATAGATGATCCTGTTGCTGAATTCGCTGATCGTGTGATACCCCCAAAATCTCTATTTGGAAAATCTTGCATCATAATCCCCGAACGACCACATGTATAATAAGCATTGGAATCGGCTCGGTATTGGCCCAAGTGACCTCTACCGCAGATGGCACACCGCTGTGGAAATGACCATGTCTGCCCTGAACCTCGTTGTCGCTGCAAACCCGATGCCTGGGAGCTTTCATCTGGTCCTGGCTGAGTGTAGCGGTCATACCTAGCATCCTGTAGCTGAAGTGGCGGAGGCCTAGGTGGCCGTTCGAAGTACTAGGGCTTGTAACTACCATGAGGATGATCCTGAGACCTGGAAAACCTCATCCTCTTATATTGGTCCATTCTCATATCTATATTTTACGTAATCTCTCTTTGATTATGTCCTTTATCTTGACTTACCCCTCGCATTGGCTCCTTATGTATCTAGTGTTCATTTGCACTTATTTATCAATAACATCTAGTGCTGGAACCCTTATCGCCTCTCCCTATCATCGTACTTGCATAATGTTCTAGAGTCGTATCATATCCATAGGATCTGAATAAATGCAACATCATCCCTTTCTTCTTTTTACCACATTCTTCCTTTACCATTCCATAGTGACCTGAACCACTTAACTCCGACTTAACACCATATCACAACATATTCCCCCCTTTAGGGGAGAATTAAGATTTAGTACTACGACGATCTACCTATATATGTTTTACCTCTTCATTATTGGCGTCTTTTCACATCATCAATGACCTTTACTCACCTTATGTTAACCCTTCTATACTAGGGATAACTGAATTCCTTACGCACAAGGGTGACACATAGTGTAACTGGCACACTAAGTACCTTAAGCATAACTATGCTCACAGTGCTTGCATTAGGGAAGCGTCTTCTGGAATGAACTTTTAAGGTTATTCTTTTGTTATCCATTCTATTATTGTCGGAATGCTATCTCTGAAATTCACATGATGCAGACTATTATTAATCTTCTGATACCTAATTCATGTTCAGTTTATCTTGATCACTAGCCCATACCTATTTCCATTACACTAGGGGTCTAACTTTTCCTTCTGGTAATCATGTTGGAGTCACCAACTCATTTCTCGAAATGGGGCTATGCCTTTATGGATTATACTTTTTTATTATCTCAAGGCCTGTAACCTCTTGTCTTTTCCTTCAATTAACTATAGACTCTGTAATCTTGTCATATTTTTATTTACCATTATCGTCCATTTATCACATCTTACTCATAATACTTCATTTACTGTCTTCTTATTCTCTTGCTAATATTTTCGTCTATTACCTTATTACAAAAACTTAAACAAAACATTATTTCACTTTTAGCTCCCCTTGCTCTATCCATTGACTCTTCGAGTCGCCTAACATTCTCTCTTTACTATGAACCGGAGCCATACAAAGGTAAATATTTATCCCTTCTAGTATTCTAGTGCCAATCTTCTAATTTTTTTTTGATTTTCTAGTATCCATATCTAAATGTACTATTCTAGAGTGCACCATTAGGGTGTCTCACAAGGAGAACTATTACCACATTTGAAATATCCTTCAGAAATGTCAGCTAATGGTAACAACCCATCCACCATTTTGGGTTACTCTAACCCTGGCCCAATCCTGATATCTAATCCTTCTCTTAAGCAATATATGTTAGCTCCCACATGGAATAACTAAGATGGGTGTGGCTAATTTTACATACCTCTGTTACTATTGAAGGTAACTCGGCATATTTATATTTCTCTACCTGAATTGTAAAAACTGATAATCTTCACTAACTGGGTACCTCGTACCCTTCTTCACCTTGTTTCTTTTACTTGTTGAAACATGTATATACCTTCTGATTCGGTCATTTCTTTAAACCATATGGGTGGAAAGATATTCATGCCTTAAAGAAGCTTACACGTTTTAGTACACACATAATCTACTGAAGACCTTAAATTTAATCATCATAAGCATGGTGAAAAATTGAGTTCCTCCGATCAACTCTTCTACAACCACATTCAATCACTTACCAACTATCTTTATGGATGTAGGTGTCCTTGTATTACAAATAAAATAGAATTTAGGCGTTTGAATTCTTGCAATTGAGCTCTACCACATGATCTAGAGTAATAAGAAAGAGTGACAGTCCTAAATGCCCTGTAGCCTCCTACTTATAAATGTGGTGCACAACACACCCATAAATAAGACTCTACTAGACACCACTTGTAGACTCCCTAGGACAGAACTGCTCTGATACCACTTTTATCACGACCCAAACTGATGTGCCGCAACAAGCACCTGGTGCCTTACGCAACCGAGTACCAATGTAACATATCTTTCTTATCATACCATCATAGGTAAATGGGCCGAAAGGGTAGTCATGATATAACCTGAATAAAACATAAGGGAATACTCGACATATGATGACCCAACATGTAATACAAACTTATACATGTGACATACGTGCCTATAAGACCAAATCATCACTTGTGAATTGAAAATAGGCCGACAAGGCCACACTATCTTTCATATACACGACGTATGTCTACAAGCCTCTAAGAGTACATAAACATCATAAAGGTCGGGACAGGGCCCCGCCATACAAATCAATACATGCCTAAATCATACTGACCAAAATAGGCAACTCCAGAGCAAATGGAGTGCTCCAACACCTTCTGCCGAGATGATAGCCTACTAGGAGGACTAGAAACCTGTCTATAAGGACCTGCGGGCATGAAACGCAGCGCTCCAAGGCAAAAGGGTGTCAGTACGAATAAATTACCAAGTATGTAAGGTAGGAAAGCATAAATAAGAATATTAATATAAAGAGAGATAGATGAGATACATCTTGTAGCATCTGAGTGCCTCCGAGAGATACTGACATGAAATGAATGATACGTATATATGCATAAACATTGAAAATAATATGCCTTTGTGGGAATCATCATCATCATAATGTACCCAGCCTCAAAGAGGACTCGGTATAAAGCGTACCCGGCCATCATAAGGCTCGGTAGTCATACCCGGCCATGTGGAGCTCGGTAAAGCCCAACTGATTAGTGGTTGCACAATAGGTGCTGTACCCAGCTGACTATAGCGCGACTCGGTAGAGTAAAATAGATACATATATATAATGTATACTGGACTCATGGAATCACATTCTCAACCTTCCGGAGTAACGTAAGGTTGTTGCACCTTCAATTAACATTATGGACATCATACCATCAATATGAACTTCACTAGGATTCAAGGATCATACATAATTTCTTAAAATAACTTTATAAGGAAAGAACAACACGATCAACCTAAGTTGCTAGAAGTAGATTCGTTATGAAATAACGTATCGTTTACGTTTGTTTCACTTTAGATCATGCCAAAATAAATAAGGAAGTGCCTTAACATACCTTAACTCTTTTGAGTCCTTAATACCTTCCAAGCAATTCTTCAAACAACTCAACTCAAACTACTATAGCATAAGGAGATTCAAAATCAGTGCTCAGTAAAGGCTAAGTCCACAACTGAAACTAGTAGCTCATTTGTGTAAATTTGCACAGCATCTGCCTTGTAACATGGGCCTCCTCCAATACCATATACCAATAAATACAAGAAAAATCTAGCAACTACTTCACGACGAGTGACAAGCTCCGATTGGAATCCATATAACCCATATTACCCCTTATAGACTTCTTAAACTAACTTAACATCATCATTAACATGATAATAAATTCATTCATCAATGATTCCATCCTTATACCATATATTTATAACAAAGGGAATAATCTACAACTCCAACTATCTTCAATTAACAACTTTATTCACTAGTTCATGTCTAGTTCATCCATTTAACTTAATCAACATCAAGATAACCTTAAGAACTTGCAATAACACAATAAACATACCTTCCACAGTAACTTCAAGTCCAAATCCAAGTAATATGTAGCTTACAACAGCCCTAAATGGCAATACAACATCATAGAAGTGACTTAAGCTAATCCATGTATTATCTTGTAGTTTATTAGGCTGTTATACTCACCTTATTCAGTAGCAACAACCTGAAATTTCAGCCAAACACAGCCCACAACTATCCTTAATGACAACACAACCTCAAAGAGGTGTTATTCTTCACCAGAACTAACTTTTGATGTTGAAATATGGTGTAATCTATTTGCAAGTCTTGAAATAACCTAGGGTTGATATGAAAACCTTGGGAGAGTCTTTTATAGAACTTAATCCACTTAAAACAACCTCCCTCACGAGCTGGAACTACCCAAAAATCAGCAATAACAAGAAGAACAAAAAACTTACTAGCGTGACGGGATTCCCGACACTTGATTTGTGTTGTTTACCGTTTGTTTGGGTCTTTGATCATGAGAGAACCTTGAGAGAGTGTTTTTAGGTATCTAGGGTCTAAATATACTGAAAAATAATGGGTTAAAATAGGGTTGAGACATCTTATAAAAATTAATATATCCCAACCGCCATTGTGGGTCCCATAGAGAGCTGCTTGGTGCAGTCTTGCGAAAACACAAATATCTCTCTACTCCGACATTATATGTCACGCTCCAAATAGGGGCTACATTGCAAGACAATTTGTGAAGCAAAATATAAAACTGAATGGAAACTCACGCCGACTAAATTTCAATATGAAGTTGGGCCGTCAAGGCCGTCATAACTGCTGCAGCTGACAAGCCAACAAAATATATATACAGGGCCTACAAGCCCAACATACTGCACTAACTGATGGGATATATCTACAAACCTCTACTGCTAGATGTACTGTGATCGGAACAAGGCCTCGACCTACCCATAACCTATATACATATATATACAGGATGTACATAAAACTCTAGACCCGACAACTCCAAAGGACGTAGAGCTTACCGATAAAGCTGAAATCGGGAAACACATATTGAGGAGGTTTACCCATCTGTCTGTCTGAACCTGCATGTATGAAATGCAGCTTCCCCAAAAAAAAAGGTACGTTAGTACGAAATAATGTACCGAGTATGCAAGGAAATAATATAACTAAAAGATGAAACTGAACTGAAAATATAATAGCTGAAAGTAACTGGGAGTGAAAGATAATCTGAAGATATGCTCATTTGCTAATGTTGACTCAACTCTCTCAATATAGTTAGTAAAATAGTTGTCTGGCCTTATAGGTCTCGGTATATGTATATATCTGCTCTACCATAGTAGGCTCGCTCATAGGCACTCGGCCATACTAGGCTCTGTATCTCGGACATGTTGGGCTCGCTCATAGGCGCTCGACCACAGTAGGCTTGGTATATAACTTACCATCTGATCTTAGGTTGCCCAATAGGGGCCTGCCCATCGATTATTGCTCGATGTAATGGAAATACTGTAATATTGTATATATAGGCTCTCTTGAATAGAGCAAGACAATACTCAATTGAATATGAAGTCCCGATAAGGGAGAATACTGTAACTTATGAGACTGGAAAAATGTACATAAATTTTGAAATATGAATTTCTCTTTATGTCTCTTCATCAACTCATGTAATGGATTTCCTTATTATTTAATCATTTAATTTTTAAGTAATGACATATGGTGTTTGTAAGCTTATGCTCGTTGACTAAACCAGGATTATTTTATACTTTGGTATAACTTATGCCGGAATCGTAAAAGTATCAGTGTGTAAGTAATAAAGGTATCTTAACACCTTCAATTAGGAAATCCTTACATAATAATCCACATATTATTTTTCCCTCATTATTTTCCACTGCATAAACAATTTCTACATTATTACAATTCGGCAAAATGAATGAAGGGCTTAGCCTTAACATATCTGGAGTAGGAAAGAATCCGTATGATATTCTTGAGAAGGATTGCACTGTACTCCCTTATAATTGCAACATGCCGTTGTTATTACGCAGTGCAATTTCGTATGAATTTCAAAACTCCCTTACCTTCGTTCCTTGTTTTGTCTTTCTGTATGCTATATTATATTTTACTAATGAAAATAATTTTTGAGGGGAAGCTGGAGTACTTATATCTTTTGTAACTCATATAGAAATTCCACAACCACTTCTTGATTTTCAGATTTTAGTAGTCATATGTAACTTGTATATTGAACAATGAAACCATTCACGACCTTGTGTATTTTTGTAACTTAAATTATATGCCTTTGTAGTATTGTCTAATCTTTGTCAAAGTGGATTTGATCTCCATTGAAGATGATTTAGAGATGAGTAACATATTCCACTTCTTACGTGTAAAATGGCTAAGTAATGTTGTCAAAGTGCCTACTAATTACATTGTCAAAAGGAAAGAGTCACTTATCTCTTACTCTACTTGCTTCCAC
>ML426389.1:142843-156574 GCA_005239525.1 Nicotiana knightiana | reverse complement strand
GGGGGGGGGGGAGGGGGATACCGGCACCCGGTGCCTCACCTAACCTTGCGTACCAACTTGCGACTAAGGAACTCTGGACCTACAATGTTATGCTTTTGCCAAGGGCCACATTGCAAGACAATTTGAGAAGCAAAATATGAATAGAAACTAACACCGACTAAATGTCAATATTAAGCTGGGCCGACAAGGCCGTCATAACTGCTGCAACTGACAAGCCAACAAAATATACATACAGGTCCTAAAAGCCCAACATACTGCACTAACTGACTGGATATGTCTACAAGCCTCTACTGTTGGATGTACTGTGATCGGAACTGGGCCTTGACCTACCCATAACCTATATACATATATATATACAGTATGTACATAAAACTCTAGACCTGGAAACTCCGAAGGACGTAGAGATTACCGATAAAGCTGAACTCGGGCAACACATATTGACAAGGTCTACCCGTCTGTCTGTCTGAACCTGCACGTATAAAATGCAGCGTCCCTAGAAAAAGGGACGTCAGTACGAAATACTGTACCGAGTATGCAAGGCAATAATATAAATGAAAGATGAAACTGAACTGAAAATATAATAGCTAAAAGTAACTAGGAGTCAAAGATAATCTGAAGATATGCTCATTTGCTGATGCTGACTCAACTCTCTCAATATAGTAAGTAAAATAGTTGTCCGGCCTTATAGGGCTGAGTATATGTATATATCTGCTCAATCTTAGTAGGCTCACTCATAGGCGCTCGGCCATACTAGGATCTGTATCTCGGCCATGCTGGGCTCGCTCATAGGCGCTCGACCACATTAGGCTCGATATATAACTTACCATCTGATCAGAGGTTGCCCAATAGGGGCCTGGCCATCGATTATAGCTCGATGGTAATGAAAATACTGTAATATTGTATATATAGGATCTCTTGAATAGAACAAGATAATACTCAATTGAATATGAAGTCCCCATAAGGGAGAATACTGTAACTTATGAGACTTGAAAAATGTACATAAATTCCGAAATATGAATTTCTCTTTATGTCTAGTCATCAACTCATGTAATGGATTTCCTTATTATTTATTCATTCATTTTTTATGTAATGACATATGGTGTTTTTAAGCTTATGCTCGTTGACTAAACCGGGATTATTTTACATTTTTGTATAACTTATGTCGGAATCGTAAAAGTATCAGTGTGTTAGTAATAAAGGTATCTCAACACCTTCAATTAGGGAATCCTTACATAATAATCCACATATTATTGTTCCCTCATTATTTTCCACTTCATAAACAAATTCTATAGTATTACAATTCAGCAAAATGAAGGAAGGGCTTAGCCTTAACATACCTGGAGTAGGGAAAAATCCGTATGATATTCTTGAGAAGGATTGCACCGTATTCCCTTAGAATTGCAATATCCCATTGTTATTACGCAGTGCAATTTTGTATGAATTTCAAAACTCCCTTACCTTCGTTCCTTGATTTGTCTTTCTGTATACTATATTATATTTTACTAATGAAAATAATTTTGGAGGGGAAGCTGGAGTACTTATATCTTTTGTAACTCATATAGAAATTCCCAGCTACTTCTTGATTTTCAGATTTTAGTAGTCATATGTAACTTGTATATTGAACAATTACACCATTCACGGCCTTGTGCATTTTTGTAGCTTAAATTATATGCCTTTGTAGTATTGTCTAATCTTTGTCAAAGTGGATTTGATCTCCATTGAAGACGAGTTAGAGATGACTAACATATTCCACTTCTTACATGTAAAATGGCTAATGAATGTTGTCCAAGTGCCTACTAATTACATTGTCAAAAGGCAAGAGTCACTTAACTGTTACTCTACTTGCTGCCACGTGGGTGGGGGGGGGGGGGGGGGGGGGGGGTTAATTTGTCCCCACCTTCAATTATCCATAACTCCTTAATTACATGGTTAGTCTCCCATTAAATCAATAATTAACCAATTACCCACATAATTTAGAATTATCTCAAATTACTTAAAATACTACTCATTTTTAATAAACTTTATACATCATGCTATCATGGTCTTATGGTAAATTATATGATACTATTCCATAAATATCGGGTATTATAGATCGGACCATATTCTATCCCAAATCGACGACCTTCAATGCAATTTATTTTCTTTGATCCGTTTACCTTTTTTCTTTCACGGCACTTACTTATTGCTTGTTATAAATAGCATAAATGCTTATAATCTCAAGAAAGTCTCATCCTCGAGTCTACATCAATTAACTGAAGACGAAACTTTAATGTATGAAAACGCGAGATCTAATATAGTATCGATGAACAGTGTAATGCGGTAGAAACTAGACTTGTAGATATTAAATTTGGTAGGTAGATCACCCTATAATTAAAATTATATTGGGAGAAAAGAGCAGCTACATTTGACCTAATTTTCAGCACATTTATGAATGTAACTTGTGATGGCATTTGCCAACTCTTTTTCCACATCTCGCTTGACTTCAAAACGTAACACACGACTATCATAAGTCTAAACTAATTATAATGTCACCTCCTTACCATGCTAAGAACCCCAGTATCACCCCAAAAGTGCATGTTATAACATTCCCAACTTGTCGACATTCGATGAAACTTATTTTCTTCAATTTGTTTAGCTTCTAATCCTTTCCACCCTCTTGGTACTTGTTATCCATGATCTTAAAGATTTGTAACCTCTAAGGTATCATGAATTACTTAATTTATGTACTTTCAACGACGATCTCATTTTTGAGCTTACATCAATTGACTTACGATGTACTCTCATGTACGAAAACATGGGGTGTAACAATATAGGTTTACATACTAGTACTATTTCATATGTACTAATGTCCGTTTTACCCGAGGCCCTGCATCTTTAATGGATTTAGGTGGTTCGTCAGCGTACAACTTTGATCCTCATTAGCAGTTATCCTCTATTCAGCAGGTTTTGGTGAGCCCTAGTATGTTCTGGTCCTTATGTCACTTGACATTGTACTTCCATGCTACTCTTGTGTTGTACTTAGAGGCTCCGTAGACATGCTGTTGGTATTGTTCAATGTTGGGTTATGAACTAGGAATGTTGGTATTTGGCAAACATGTTTTTCCTCGTAATTATGAACTTGTGATATTTTGGAAATTGGAAATGAATATCCTTTGAGTAACGGAAAAAGAATGTGGAACACATTACTCTTCTCTTGTCTATCTCTTAATACAGATTCTTATATTGTTCATGAGTAAGGTTAAGTAAAAGGCATCAAGTAGACTTGCTTGCCCAGTGAATATTGGTTGAGCGTCGTTCGCGATCCATGAGGTCGGGGCATGGAATTAGGTATACATAAAAACATCAAAGGAATGAGACTTCCGAAATGAAACAAACGGAAGTCCGTATGGCATAGGCCAAAGGGGCGATTCTCCCTTTTTGTTTTTGTTTTGTTTTGAAGTTCCAATCTAAACTAGTTTTCTCCATACATCACATATGGAATTGAATACTATACAAGGATACAATACATGCTGAAATATCTCTTGAACACCTCTTAAAAGATCAAGAAAAAAGGCTAAAACATAGCAAAACCAAATCATACCGAAAATGAAACGAAAACCCTGCATACCTCTTATGTTCTTGCTTCCAAAACTTGTTCCATTTGATCCACACCCTTACTTATGCATGTATAGCTAAGATACAGAGGTGACAAAATTTCTTAGCCGAAAAGAACTTTCCAAAACTCAAGTTATAAGGAAAAAGGAGAACGACAAAGTCTTACCTATGTCGTAAGGATCGGGTTGATGTGTTTGCTTCTTGATTTTGAGTTGTGGATGATGAACTTGCTTCAAAACCCTAAGGTACTTCTTGTGCGTGAATATGTAGGAAAATGAGGAAAAATAAGACTAAGTCTTCTATTTATAGTAAGGTTGAAAAGTCAACCACATGTGTTCTTCACTGGTCCTTCTTCCGATGCTCATATATCTTTATGCGGATGTCGTATACATGAATGGTCAAGACAAATTAAAACCACATTCCAAGAACTTAAATTTTGTATATAATATTTCCCCAAATGACCTCATATAACACACAAAATTAATTGCTCAAAAAGCTTCGCCACAAGGAAAATCCTTAGTCGGTTTTTCCGCAACTTAAATTCGATTTTTACCAAACTTTATATTCTATATCCAAACATAATATATAGTCATATTGTGACTTTCAATTCATATAATCATGCTTACCAAGTCATTTATTCAATATATGACATCACAAAAGTACGGGGTGCAACAATCTCCCCCTTAAGATCATTCGTCCTCGAATGTTGACTGAGGTATATAGAAGCATTAAGAAAAGATCCGTTACATACTTGGAGTAGTGAGGAGATATGGATATATGGATCTCCTATCCTTCTCAGCTTCCCAAGTAATATCTTCCATATTATAGCTCTATAATAACACTTTCACTGAAAGAATATCTTTCGTCCTCAACCGGCGAATTTGCCAATCTAAAATGGCAACAAGTACCTCCTCATAACTAAACTGCTCGGTGATATGTAAATCATCAACTGATACAAATCTAGAAGTATCTCCAACACACTTCTGAAGCATTGTGACATGAAACACCAGATGTACCAGATAGTGCTAAGCTTGCCCTTTTTTTTGAACGTCAAAACTCCGTTCATGGGTGACATCTATAGGAATACCCAATAGACAACCAATAACTCTAGATCTCGGTGTCGATTTTTTGTATATGACTGTTGACTCTAGGCTGCTAGCAATTTCTCCCTGGTCAACTTGACCTTATTCAGTGTCTATTGGATCAAATTTGGTCCTACCAACTAAGACTCACCAACTTCAAACCATTCTATGGGTGATCTACACTTGCGCCCGTAAAAAGCTTCATAAGGCGCCATCTGTATGTTGATGATAACTATAGTTGTATGAAAACTCTATAAATAGTAAGTGTTCATCCCTGATGCCTTTGAAATATAACACACACGCCCTTAACATGTACTCGAGCGTCTTTATGATTCACCCGGCCTGTCTATCTGCTTGGGGATAAAAATATATGCTCAAATTCACATGTGTGCCCAAACCTTTCCTGGAACGATCGTCAAAGGTTAGCTATAAATTGTGAACCTCTTTCTAAAATGATAGATATACTAGAACATCATGGAGGCGTACAATCTTCCTAATATAAAATCAAGCATAATCTTCTCTTGTATAGGTAGTTCTAACATGCAAGAAATGAGTTGATTTAGTGAGCTTGACAACTATAACCCAAATAGAATCATACCTGCTCTGCATTCGAGTCACGCCTATGATAAAGTCCATATTCACTGCTTCCTACTTCCATGTTGGGATCTCAAAACCAAATCGTTAGGCATTTGGTGCTAAAACTTTACATGCTGGCAGTTAGGGCATTAGGCCACGAACTCTGCTATGTCACATTTCATTCAGTCCCATGAGTAAATCCGCTTATGATCATGGTACATCTTATTACAGCTAGATGAATGACGTACCCAGAATAATATGCCTCTGCCATAATTTTACTGCATAACCCTGCAATGTCTGGAATACAAAGCCTACCTTTATATATGAGGAATCCATCACTAGTTACTCTATAAGGTGATTTGTTTCATGGCTACTAGATTGTACTACAATTAGAACTAGATCTCCATATTTCCTCTATTTCACTTCAGTCTCTAAACAAGTGGTATAGTTGTATTCTGAACTAGAACTCATGCATCCTCTGAATCTACAATCTATCTCCCAACTGGCTAACTGATATGGTTCATAAGCTAACTCCCTTTTATGAGGCTGCAAGTAAGCTAAACTCCCCATGGACTTACTACTGAGATCATCAACTACAACATTAGCTTTACCTGGATGATAGAGAAGGTTAATGTCGTAGTCCTTTAGAAGCTCTAACCACCGTTTCTGCCGTAACTTCAAATCTTTGTGCTTAAATATTGTTTTTTTAGACTTCAATACTACACAATATTATAAGTTAATTGTGCAGTACCCAATTTTCGAGGATTTGCTCAAACACTTAGTAGGATTTGCTCAAACACTTCACTAAACACTCTGAGCCAAACGGACTTACAAAATAAACTCTTTTGTAATCCCAGGACTAACTCTAATCCTCTTTGTATCAACTAGCCTCTAGCTAATTTATACAGACATCAAGCGAACTCTAACTTGAACAGTGTGTACCTATTATAATTTGCTTCTAAGGAAGCAAAAAGATACAATGTTAAAACTCCTACTACNAAAAAACCACGACCTACTCCTCAGTAGGATTTGCTCAAACACTTCACTAAACACTCTGAGCCAAACGGACTTACAAAATAAACTCTTTTGTAATCCCAGGACTAACTCTAATCCTCTTTGTATCAACTAGCCTCTAGCTAATTTATACAGACATCAAGCGAACTCTAACTTGAACAGTGTGTACCTATTATAATTTGCTTCTAAGGAAGCAAAAAGATACAATGTTAAAACTCCTACTACAACCAACGAGATTCAATGATAACGATGTAACTGCTCTTGTAGTTGAACTGTAGCCTCTGCACTATACTTCTGTTTGCAAATAACCTGGGAATTTTGCTTACAAAACTTGATTCAATTTAGTCTTTGTGCGTCTTTTTGTTGTTATCACTTTCAGCAGTAATACTTTGAGTATTTATAAAGTCAGTTGTTGAGTTCTGGTCCGAATCTACCTGGGAGAACAAGTTCTTATCAAACTCAACTTCCTTCCTTCGTTTCTGTCCTTGCCGAATTCAACTTCTATTCTCTTCATCATTTTGCAATCTTTTCGTATTAGGAGACATCCTGTTAGTTCTTTGATACTCAGCAATCACTGATATCTCCTATGCTTGTACGATTCTTGTGCCAACTACTCTGTTCAGGTGTGTATGCTCTGATGGACCTGGTTCAACTTGCCTTTATTTATCAATCTTCAAAACCTATTCAGTGACATGGGCCAACAAATTCCCCCTTTTTGATGATGACAAACTCTTTGCTTTTATCCTGTATGCACTTCAAACACTTTGTATATTTTTAAGCATTAATCATTGAGAACCAGGTTCATTAGGTTATAAATATCACACAACACATCTTCCCCCTTTTGGCATCATCGAAAAGTTGCAAAATGATACTTACCAGTTTTAATTCTTACTCATGGCCAATGTAGGCGACTGCAGGTGCAAACATGATTAATCATCACAAGAAACTAATAATGTAAGCTAAATAAGAAATTGAGACATTTTTCAAAACAGCAAGCTTTCATTGATTAACAGTGTTGATCAACACCAAAACAGATTAAAATCAAAACAGCCAAAACATGAGAAAACAGAATAAAAACTGAAACAAACTAGACACTTTCCCTAACTGGGCACTTGATAGGTTTGAAGGGGGTAGCTCTGGACATTCCTAAGGGTGGGAGGGTGCAGATGAGGATGGGTTCTTAATTTGTAGAAGGGACATCATTTGGTGTAAAACACCTTCATTTTTCTCCTTCTCCTTTGCTAACCCAACTTTGAGAGCATCACGCTCATCTTCCACCTCAATTAAGCGAGACTTCAATCGAAGGATCTCCATATCCTTTAACTTGCTTTCCTGCACCAGAGTACGGACCATGTTGTTGACTGGTTGCTTTCGAGATGAACCAGGTTCATCTGCCGAGGCATCAACAATATAATCACAAGACAACAGAGTGTCCTTCCAAAAGAAATACTTAGCAGTAGCTATCTCAGCCTTCTTTGTAGGAACTCCAAAATGATCAAGAACTACAATCAGAATAAAGCCATAAGAGATAACATGGTCTTTGGTTCCATTCACCACTCTGTCCAAGAGCTGGATGATAAAAGCTGGCCAATTGATCTGCTTGCCTCTGTACAGGCACTCCATGAGGTTAAATCCATGTAATTAGCAGTGTGTCTTTGTTCTTGTCTAGGCAGCAGGAATTTGATCACAAATTCAAAGAGCAGCTTGTGCTCGGGCTTCATCTCCCTCTTGTACACAGGCCTAGGTTCAAGCTCCTTCACATTGTTGCAGAAGAATCTAGTGATGTTGAGAGCTGAGGCCATTCCATCTAAACAAGTCCATCTCTGCCTCGTGTAGTCTTCATAACCCTCAGCTGGAATGTCTACAATGACTCCCAGTTCTTGAGCATCAAAGGAGACTTCAACTCCACTGACCAATGAGGTGACCCTGCCTCCAGTGACTGTGGCATTCCCCATGAACTCCACAACTTCATTTCTGACCAGCCTGCCTTCCATGCGAAGGACCATGTCCTTCCAGCCCTGCACTGCCAGAAAATCCAGTAAATATCTCATTCCAGGATCCTCCAAATCCTTCAACAATTTTCCCTTCAAGATTTTTCTCTTGCCAAACATGGAAATTCTGTTTATAGACATTTCTCCAACCTCCTTCTTTTCCTCTCCACTCCATTATGGATCATCATCCCTCTCAACAATCTGTACTTTCTTCACCTTCTTTATCTTAGACCTTGTCCTTGAAGCACTACTCCCAGTGGTTATGGACACAGTAGCTGACTTCTTTAAAGAAGTTTTAGCCTTTTTGGGCTTAGGTATCTTGATAACTACAGGAGTAGCCTCATATTCTTGTCGGACTAGGTCCAACAACCCTTCATCTTCAACAATAACAGGTTCTCCTATCTTTGCTTTCCCCTTTTTTGCCTCCTTTATTTTTCTCTCTTGCAGAGATTTTTCCAATTTCTCCTCCTCTTCTCGTACAATATTTCTCGTAGCACGTACCCTAGGAATAGGTATATCCACAGACTCAGTAGTCTTCCTTTTCTTTGAAGGAATTGAGGCTTTAGAATTTTTGGACTTTGGAGTCCTTCTCTTCTTGAGGTTGTATGAGTCCCCCAGCTTCTTCAGCCTTTCAGCCAAAGTTTCTTCCCCAGAAGAAACATGTTCATCTATTTCCTTCAGTAACTTTTCCAATCCAGTAGCAACTTCCTCAGATTCAGTAGTTCTCTCTAAAACCATGACATCTTCTTCAAGATTTTCAAGAATGGGGCCACAAATTGCAAGTGTGGTACCATCCTCCCTGGATCCCCTCACATCTACTTCACCCTAGTTCTCAAGCTTTTTCTTTTTCCCAAATTTTCTTTGCCTTCTTGGTACTTCCACATCCACCACAAACCCTACCAACACAAATCTATTTTCAGCAGACTTTAAAGCAGAGGTAACTTCAGTATTACCTTTCTCAGCACTGGATGAACCAGGTGCTTCGTCTTCATTGGCTGATTTGAATGAATCATTGGATGATTGGTTTGGAACCTTCCTCAGCACGTAATAATTCTTCCAAGATTTTTTCTCTTGAACCAGAAGCCACAGATTTACGTGCAAGAACCTTAACACGACGGGTTTTGGGGGCTAGGGTAGGGTTTGGTGTGGGTTCAGGGATTGTAGAGTGTTCTGGGGTTGATGAATTTTCAGGATACTCGGAACTATAGGCTGAGGGATAGTTTGAGTTGGATTCATAGTTTCCTCCATCATAATCTTTGTTTGGTGATGAGTCAGAAGAAACTGGTGGAGGAGACGACATGATTTTGATTTTGTTAGAGAGAGAGAGAGAGAGGAAAATAACAGGCAGTAGGGTTTTTGAGTTGAGTAAGTTGAATAAGGTTCGACTGTTATTTTATGCACAATGGGTAATGATGGCCTATATATAACTTGTGGCTGGGGAGATTGCAACGGAAATGTATTAACCAAGTAGGATCCTAATCGATTAAGAACTGTCAATGATTGGACATTGATTATACAGTTACTCTCCCTTTAACACTAGGCTAATTAGTTGAGACGGGACTTCTTGAAACTAGTTCATTATTTGGGTAAGTACGAGAATTGAATTTGAACCATAAATGGATAGAGTCCTGCTCATGTATGACTGTACTTGAATTAATACATGTATGAAGATGAGAACGTACCTTGTCAGTCACGTAAGCCAGCATGGATGAACCAGGTTCATCCTGTTAAAAATCTTTATTTTGCCTCAATTCACAAAGATAGAGAAACATGATTAGTGACTAGGGAATCATATTAATACATGACAAGAGAGTATGGCAATAAATACATAGTACCGAGCACTGATTAATCTGATTAAGTACCTAATTAAAAATTTCTAGCCAAAAAAAATAATTTTTTTTTTCAATTCTGTTTTTCAATTAGGTGATCTTAATCATCCCTAATTTAAGACTGTTTCTCTCATAATGCTCCCTACTCAATGATTTGGTAAATATATCAATAATTTGACGACCAGTAGCACATAATTCGATTGAGATCATTCCCTTTTCATAATTATCCCTCAGGAAATGGTGCCTAACATCTATGTGCTTAGTTCTCTTGTGATGAACCGGGTTCTTAGTCATACTGATTGCACTAGTGTTATCACAGTAAATAGGAATGCATCTCAAATATATACCAAAGTCTAGGAGTTGTTGCTTGATCCATAACAACTGGGCACATCAAGGGGCTACAGCCACATATTCAGCCTCAGTAGTAGATAAGGCTACTGAATTTTGTTTCTTGGTGGCCCAAGAGACAAGGCAGGAGCCCAAAAAGTGATCCATGCCTTAGGTACTTTTCCTGTCAACCAGGAAACCTGCATAGTCAATATCAGCATATCCTACAAGTTCAAAATTACTACCTTTAGGATACCAAAGGCACAATTCAGTGGTGCCCTTCAGATATCTTAAAATTCTTTTTACTGCAGTGAGGTGGGACTCCTTTGGATTGGCTTGAAACCTAGCACATAGTCCCACACTGAACACAATATCAGGTCTACTTGCAGTAAGATAGAGTAGAGAGACAATCATCCTCTGTATGTCTTCTGATCAACGGATGAACCAGATTCATCCACATCCAATTTTGTAGTTGTGGCTATTGGGGTATCTATCTCCTTTGAATCCTCCATTTTGAATTTCTTGAGGAGTTCTTTCACATACTTCTGTTGATGTATCATTATGCCATGTGGAGCTTGTTTGATTTGCAAGCCTAAGAAGAAGGTTAGCTCACCCATCATACTCATTTCAAACTCACTCCCCATTAATGTAGCAAATTCCTTGCTAAGCTTTTCAGTAGTTGCCCCAAATATGATATCATCAACATATATTTGCACAATTAGAAGATCTTTTCCCTTTTTCTTTAGGAACAAAGTACTGTCTATCTTGCCTCGTTTGTACCCATGTTCCAGCAAGAATTTTTACAATCTCTCGTACCAAGCTCTAGGCGCTTGCTTGAGACCACAGAGAGCCTTATCAAGTTTATATACATGATCAGGTGACTCTATGGTTTCAAAACCAGGAGGCTGTTTTACAAATACATCTTCCTTCAAATAGCCATTAAGAAAGGCACTCTTTACATCCATCTGATGAAAAGTGAATTCCATGTGTACAACAAATTCTATAAGAAGTCTGATTGCCTCCAATCTTTCCACAAGAGTAAAGGTCTCATCAAAGTCAATTCCCTCTTCTTGGCTATATCCTTGAACAACTAGTCTAGCCTTATTTCTTGTAACAGTTTCATCCTCATCGAGCTTGTTCCTGAAGACCCACTTGGTGCCAATTACTTATCTGTCTAGTGGCCTTGGTACCAAGTGCCATACTTGACTCCTTTCAAATTGATTCAGCTCTTCTTGCATGGGAGTTACCCAATCAGCATCTTGCAGGGCTTCAGCAATGTTCTTTGGTTCAATCAAGGATAGAAATGCATCAAACGCACACAAATTTTTCAAGGAGGGTCTAGTTTTGATTCCAGATCTCAAGTCTGTTATGATGTTCTCAAGAGGGTGAGCACTCTGATGTCTGTGTGGTTTGAGTACCAGTTGTTCACTTCTAGATTGTTCCATGTTGTCTTGTAGTTGTGGAACGGGATCAAGTCCAGTATTTCCATGTGAAATTCCCCCTGTGAAGTTGCGTGGGGTTGTTGAACCTGGTCCATCACCTGTCCCATCTGTCATAGGTGCTTCAATATGGTCATTGCTCCTCACCAGTCCAAGCTCCTCATCTTCTGGTTCCTGTCTCTCAGATAAAGAGTTAGTTTCATCAAAGACAACAAGTACACTTTCTTCTATACACATAGTTCTTTTATTGTATATTTTATAAGCTTTGCTATGTGTTGAATATCCCAAGAACACTCCCTCATCACTTCTGGGATCAAATTTTCCTAGAGAATCTTTGCCATTATTATGCACATAACACTTGCATCCAAAAGCCCTAAGATGGGATATGTTGGGCTTTCTCCCTTTGAGTAATTCATAGGGAGTTTTCTCTACCAAAGGTCTGGTCATGCATCTATTAATAATGTAGCATGCAGTGTTAATTGCTTCTACCCAGAAGCTGTGAGGCAGTTTGCTTGAAAGAAGCATGGTTCTTGCCATGTCCTCAAGAGTTCTATTTTTCCTTTCAACAACCCCATTTTGTTCTGGGGTTCTGGGAGCAGAAAAATTATGATTAACACCATGTTCATCACAGAACTCAACAAACTTAATATTCTCAAATTCAGTACCATGGTCAGATCTTATTGATGCCAGTTGATGTCCCAATTGATTTTGAATTTTCTTAACAAATGATGTGAACATATCAAATACTTCATCCTTAGATGACATGAATAAGGTCGAAGTGAACCTTGAAAAATCATCAACTAGCACCATCATATATCTCTTACCACCTCTACTTAATGTTCTCATAGGACCGCATAGATCCATATGAACCAATTCTAACGTCTTGTTGGTACTGACCATTTTCTTACTTTTGAAAGAGGATCTTACCTGCTTCCCCTTGACACATGCCTCACAAACTTTGTCTTCCTTGAACTTAATGTTGGGAAGTCCTACCACTAAGTCCTTAGAGACTAGTTTGTTAAGCTGAGTTAGACTTGCATGACCAAGTCGTTTGTGCCACAAGAGGGGATCACTGTCCAACACACTTAGACAAGTGAGTTCATTTTCAGACAGTGTGGACAAATCTATGACATAGATGTTATTCATTCTTTTTCCCTGCAAAACAATCTTGTCAGTAAGCAGGTTAATCACAAAACATTTTGTGGAAGTAAAAGCAACCAGGTTACCTCTGTCACATAGTTGTGATACACTGATCAGACTATATTTCAAGCCATCTATTAGATACACATGTTCAATAGATCGTGTATCATCCTTACCTACCTTACCAACCCCAATAATTTCACCTTTCTTTCCGTTTCCAAAGGAGACATTTCCTCCTTTGAGACTTTCAAGTGAAAGGTACTGTTCCATGTTCCCAGTCATATGCTTTGAGCAACCACTATCCAAGTACCAAATTTGGCTGCCTCCTTTCACTTGAACCTACAAAAGGAAATCAGGGGTTAGCGGATTTTTTCTGGCCCATTTTGGTAGCCAGTTTTTCCTTTTAATGAATCTCTCATTTTTTTGACCGGCCTTCTCTTTTACATCACACTCATATTTATAGCGGCCAGTCTTCCCACAATGGGTGCAGATTTTATTTTCAGGGAGAGTGAGATACTTTTGGGATCCCACATAGGCAGTTGACTCCCAAAACCAATCCCTCTTCTGTTCCTACTGTGATTCTCTTGAAGCCATATCAGGGCGTCAGAGGATTTATTCCATTTACAGGTTCGATCTAATTCATGTTTGACTTTGCCAAGTTGTTCATTAAGAGTTCTTATTTGATCGTCCTTGGCATACATCTTATCTTTTAATTTTACTATGTTTTCTTCTAACATGA